>SNQJ01S0084406.1:0-34605 GCA_010110895.2 Picea sitchensis
CTTTACGGGTTAGTTATTACAAGTAGATCCCTAATAATTACACAACTGTAATCAATACAACTACTTATAACTGGAATACAACTTGTTACATGCTTAGATCATACATATTATCCCTAATAAATACAACATCATTAATGGTGTAAATCCAACAGTACTGCCAAAACATAGGCCTAATAAGAGTCATGAGTGATCACTATTGTAAGAGTCATCATGTATACCTATGTACACTGTAAGCTGCTTGTTCTACTGTATATAAGCTCAATACTATGATTCCCATTATTAGCTTAGGTTTAATGGTTGGTGTATTACAACATAGTATGCTCATTTGGTTAGTGTAGAGTGATTACACCCTTATATTACAGTATTAGTATCATAGTTATGTGATAGGTTTCTAGTCTTATTACCCTATGTCACAGTGTTTCCAAAATAGTTATCAAGATCGATATTATCGTGGGCTTCATGCTTTGATTAGACATATGAGATTAGTAATAATGATGCATTTATACAAGCCCATCTTAGGTAACTATGAACAAAGGTATCTATCACATCAAGTAATTGTTTTTCCATAATCATTAAGCTCCGTATATTGAATACATAGGTATAACTTCTTGAAAAAAGAAAGCCTTGTGATCCAGCCTCCAGTGGATTGTATTCTCCCTTGTTTTAGTGTGTTTAGTCCAGAACCATTTCCATTCAACTTAGAATTGGGGCAATCTAAAGTGGACATTATACTACAAGTCTTCCTATAATTTCTTTGTGTTAAAAAATTTCAATCTACCATTCCATTGTAGGTCCTTCATTATGATGAACTGTGATCCTTCACTTGGAAATTATACATTCCTCCAAAGCTGTCAAGAGTATGATTATCATATTTTTTAAAGACATAAAACTTTATTGGTTGTGATATATCACCTTTTTCAAGACCTAAAACATTATTGGATTCAACCATTTCATCCTCTTTAGACTTTAAGTTCATAGCATGTCTTTTATGCCATTTCGTCTTGCCAGGATTTGTAATCCACCCTCTTGTGCCACTTGCAAGGGACTGAACTATCTAGGGGAATGTTTAATGCTACTACATTTATAAAAATCCACATATTAAAAAATAGAATAAAAGTGAACAAAGAGATTACGCTTAAAAGAAAAGTTATCAGTTTATTATGAGAGAATATTAAGAGGTCCAAACATGGGGAGATGATATCCTTATATACATTGAAGCCCTACATAATGACTCTGTTACTATACAACTATTGCCAATCTCTCATGAAACAGATCAATACAGGATATGTGTGATATATTATGAAAGTATTGTTCCTAATAGTATACTTACACATAATGAGTACCACTATTACAGGATAAGCATGAGTAATCTATTCCCATTGATTTAGTTTACTCTTATGAATACTTACACATATTGAGTAGTATGATGCAGAGTATAATTATGGTGCTTATTCAAGATCTTGTTCAAACCTTATGCTTATACTTCTCCTATATGTATAGATCTATAGAATATGATGGGATTAGTAGTATAGATCTATAGAATATGATGGGATTGGTAGTATAGATCTATAGAATATGATGAGATTGGTAGTATAAAGTCTATGCCATGTGAGTATGCAAAATATATGCTTGTCTTACACTCATAGTAATTCGTACAATCAATCTTATATTGCAACTAACACAATTAGGCATATATAGTACTATTACCATGGATGTACTTACATTATGATAGATAGTACTATAACCATGAATAAGACTTACATTATGATAGATAGCCTTGTTCTAGTACCAGGACGTGGTTGGTGTATGAGATATTAATATCGAATAAAGGAAAAAACTGGAATGGATACTATACAAGGATGGTAGGTTAAACATTACTAATAAGTAGGCTAATCAACGCTAATAGAACTAGTAACCATAGTAGAAGCATATGTATAATCATGCTCATAAAAAATACAAACTAATTGTATCACCCTAATCACTTTCTTGAAACACATACTAGATTAGAGTCGTGCTTACTTTCCATCTTTCATTACCTTGGATATCAAATTATCAATACATACATGAGATTACAAAAGGTTACAACTTGATATTCAACAAATCAATGGAGTTAATAGAGTACATATTAGTGCTCACCTAGTCTAACTAACAACTCTAAGCTTATACATAAGGTTATCCTTTCTTGTACCTTATCAAAACCATAATGGTAATCATAGTATCATAGAACACTAGTTGATTGAACTTAAGATGAATACATATGTTGATTTCATGCTTACTAATGGCACAAATACAGATACACTCTTTCCATAATAAGGATAAAGCATGTGTATTGTTACCAAGCTCATTATTGTGAATATAGAGGTTGTGGACAAAAACATAGCTCTGTTATACATTATGTTATAGCACGTTCATGTATACTTATCGTTCGATCACTAGTACAGATCGTTTTGTTTGATATGCTAATATGGGTGCAACTTAATCATGGGAATAGAGCTTACCACTAACTATGCTAATACTAGTCATTAGTTTCAACATGAGTGGAAAGGCAAGTATCCAATATGTATAGCTTAGACCATTGATCTAGTAGTTCTTATTCAACCTTCATCAATACTAGGCTCAATATAACTATGGTGTTATATCTACATGGTACTAGACTAAAACTTCATTAGGGGAATCACTAAGCTGTCGTATTAGAGATATCAACTAGTTACAATAATCACAACTACTTAGGGGCATCACTATTCTTACCATTACGAATATTTCACTATGGTTTCATCGTATTTAACATTGTATATTTCCCTAATATGTATCGAATTGAATGTGAGATGTAATACTACTAAGCAACTACAAGTTAGTGTTAGTTAATGTGTATACCATTAATTACTCTAATAACGAGATTCACCTCTTGTTTGACTGCGCTTGATTACCAAACTGTTACCTACTTGATCAAAAAGCATGGAGATTACAAGTTGCCTCATCAAAAAGGGTATACACACTGTAATTACTATGAGTATTTATGGTATTTTCTCAATTAAGATATGCAAATAGTCATGCTTGTACTTGTTCATACTAGTTTCATTAATGTATAGAACAACTTGCATAGTTATAACTAACAACCTGATTTATTAGTATAGAGAATACCAATAATATGTGCTTATCAATATAGTATCACTATTTTCATAACATATGGGTCTAAGCTTATACAACCTATATGCTTCATGTATTCACTCATAACTATTAGATCATCTGCTTACTAATAAGAGAGATCCATAATGAAACAATGATCAACATAGTGTAATACGGTGATATCAATACTAGTATAAGTAATATAAATGGTATTGAATTTAATGTGGTAAGTGATGTATGATATAATATGTGGTAATACATTGGTTATGAGCTTGTACATGAATGCCTTGTTCCTGTTATGATGATCTAAGATTGTAACTCTAATAAAACATGACTTACTTACAACTTACTAACCCATATCTATTGTGTACATTAATCACCAGTGTTCCCATATTCAATACATGGGACATATATCATAACTAAGATTATACCTTTGTGTAATATGAGCTATTCACCTAATCTAAGTAAAAATGGTAATGGTTATGTGTTTCCTGTATGATTAAGCTAACTGGTTCTATTATAGCACTAGTTGTATATGTTGTTTCCATAATCAGTTACATGTACCCATCACACTTCTACATAAGATTGAACATTACCTGTATAGCAATGAACATGGTAGAAAATTTTCCCTAATCACTTAGATCATATTAAACTTACATATCAATCATATTCACTCGTATCAGTATCTTATTCCATAACCAATCATGTATCCATCTTTGTTGAACATGACTAATTACTGGGATACATATTGCACACAGATTGGATAGGTGTTTCCATAATAAGTAAGCATAATAACGATCTCTTTATAATGTATTTATAGCTTGAACACATAGCCTATCTTCATTAGATGTAAGCTCATATCTAGCTAAAGACAATGGTTTCCATACATAGTAACTGATGTGTACCATTTTCCCTAATCAATTACATGCTAATCTCCTTGGTTCTCTAAGATAGTGTGATCATAGTATCTACTTAACATGAGCTAGTAGTAATCCCTTATATTTGGTTACAGTTCATGGATTAGAGTACTCTTCAATCATTGTATCTATAATGATGGCACAACCTGTATCTATATCATAGCAAGCAGTGTGATCACCTAATCAATGATGTTTCCTTTATTGATCACACATATGAGCCTTGTAACATGTTGGGTTCCATATCATGAGTCAACACCATATATATAATCCTTTTGTATACATAGCTTCCCTATTAGTAACTAGGCTTAGATACGAGTAATGTTGGAATTCATAACCTTTATAGTACTAATACCATATCTTATCCTTATATGTGAAGAGATAGTAAGGGTATAGTTCACTTACATTATTCATTGTGCATGCCTCTTTTAATATGGAGCTTTATTATGGACTTGTAAAAACAATTCCTATCTCTATGGTCCCAACATATAAGGGAAATTCTGCGATAAGCTCACATCACACTCCACCTATAGTATGCCTGCGCAAAGAAAAAACATAACCAATTTTAAAAGGAGATTCAAAATGTGTTGTTGCTACTAGCAAAGTTAGACATGTCTCTAATTTTGATCCATTACAACTTTCAGTATTTCAGTTGGTATCAGTCATCTGCCATATCAGTCATCTTCCATTTCAATAGACGATAGTATATTATTGGTGCTTATTTTTCACATTCTGGATGAAAATGATAATTATCTTAAGAAATCTTGCATAGTTCTAGATTACAACCTTGTGGCGATTTTGTCCAATACCATATATTGAGTAAGAAGAAGATGAAGTTGGTTTTCCTATCAGGATAGATCTTCGAGATTGTATGCACCAATAATATGCTCCTAACACTAGTTTATAGTAATGGGATGGTGGTGTATCAAGTTATAGGTCCAATGATGAAGAGGTGTAAAGTATGTTGAGGTCTGGGATCGGGCACCTACAAACCACTGCGTTTGAGCTAGTTTTATTGGTTTAGTTCTGCTAAACTGAAGAGGTCCTTAGATGAGACTGAATGTGAAAGAGCAATATTTGAACTGAAATAACAACTTGTCCTTCACACTCATGTAATTTTGAAAGGGAATTTGATTGCATGAGAACATCTATCCCAAAACAAAAAGAGGAGAGATTTATTCTCTTGGAGGATGGAACTCTTGTTGGGTATAAAGAGTGCTCTGACCATAGAAACCAAGAAAATATGTTGAGGTTTTAAAAGTAGTTATGAAAGGTTCTTTTATTTATCTTTGAAAATAAAACTTACAAAGAAGATTTGATATGCCTTAATTTGCATTCCCAACACTTCAAGAATATGTCTAGCAGAATGTCGAGGGAAATTTTCCTTGGTGCTAGCTTTGCCGAGGGTAATTGTATTACAAATGGAAATGAAGTATTTTATCCCATAAATCAAAGCTTTGTTTTGAAGATACTTTCAAAGGGAAATGATCAGGATTGTCATATATATATTCATATGACAACGACCCTTTAGATGCTTAGAGGGATGACCTAAAGAAGGGGAAAGAAACATAAAATTTGAATGTTGGGCCGACCTTTAATGATTACCTAAGTTTGGTTCAAATTGAAGTTCTAATTTTGAATTGGAAAAGAAATTTAGGGCCAACCCCTTGAGGAAGGTTATGTGCTTGTGTTGAATCTCATACGCTCATGTGTAAATGGATAATGGTTCTTTGTTTGCTTAACTAGTAAATAAGGTAATTCCTTGGACAATTTTGTGGGCTCTTGGTTGTGATACAACGTTATCTCATTTTGAAGCCCACATGCCCACATGTGAAGGAATATGTTGGGTCTTTCTTACAAGCTTGGTGAAGGAAACCCTAGCCCACTTGAAGAACAGTTGAAGATTGCATAGCTTATTTTGAGCAGAAAAGAGAGCATTGAAGGGATTTTGGAGGCTAGATGTTGCACCAAAGCCCCTCTTTTCCCCTAATTTGAGAAAAAATTGTTAAATCATCTTGTGTTATACTTAGGCACATTTTTTGGAGATTGATCTAGTGGATGTTTTCTCTTTTTTTTGGGTGGATGTTTCATGAAAATGGGTTTTCTTCATGCTATGTGCCTTACCTTAAGCGTTTTCATTATGTTGCATGTGATGTTTCTTGGGATATCTTGGTGAATGATCTATTAGAGTAATAGTTGCATGTTAACTTTGTCTGCTTGAACAATCTTGAAACCCTAAGGAAGGATTGAGAGTGATCATCCCCTTCTCTTCTTTTATCCATCTTAACTCATTGAAGTATTCAAGGTTTTCCTTAATGGTTAGGAGTGGCTATCCCCTTAAGTATTTTCTTGGCTAGGGTTTAGCTCTAGGGGTTAGAAGTGGATATCACCCTAGGGTTTAAAACATAGTTGTCTTGATCCTGTGCTAGTATCTCTTGAAGGGATAAGATGACACCTAGTGTTTATGAGGGGATAAACTCTAGGGTTTTCTCTCCTAGGAGGTTGACCTAGGCTTATGAGGTGATAATCCTATGATAGAATTTTGAGTCTTATTTTTCCCTCAGTCTCCGTTAAAGCACTACATTAACTCCATATTCCCAATGAAAATACATTTATCTTGAGACCTCCAAGTGCTTTCTTCAATAGTCTAAAGCTACCCAAATGCGGTTTTCTTGGACTTCAGTCTCCACATTGAGATTCCTTGCCCTAATTCCTCACAATATTAATTGAGGGAAACCCCCTTTAGTCGGAGGAAAGATGGATTGAAGTGAAAGAGGGTTGGTGAGGTGACAGGGGCCTTCCCTCTAAGTTACACATGATTGCACATGAGCTTTTAGACTTTAGCTCAACAATTGTGAGTTTGTGTGATAACACACCCAAGACATATCCTAGTGATCCTAAACCTCATTAGACAAGACCCCCTTTACCATTGGAATTTAGTCCTCCTCCTCAACCAACCTTGCCTAAGACCGATGATATAGATTTAAATATTGATATGGCTAGTATCTTAGCAAAGGTTAATGTACCTGTCCCTCTCAGTATTGATATTGTATTTTTTTTAAATACTTACAACACAGTCTCTATTGCGACGTCTTGGAGTGTCACTCCCATAGCAACCACGTCGGAGTTGATACTTCTTAACGTCTCTATTGCCATCTCCAAGACATCGCTCTTGCCACCTCCAAGACGTTTCTCTTGCCACCTCCAAGACGTCACTCTTGCCACCTACAATACATCACTCTTACCACCTCCAAGATGTCATTCTTGCCACCTCCAAGACATCTCTCTTGCCACCTCCAAGATGTCGGTCTTACGACGACTATATGGGGTCTGGACAGTCAAATCCGAGATAACATGTTTCCTCATGAAACGTCGCAATAAAGAAAATATCTATGTCGTCGAAAAAGTGGCATCATGTGAAACGACGTTTGAGGGGGTCTGATGTTTGTCATTCTCTCGACAATATAAAGTGGCAATTGCATCGAAAGAACTGTCAGAATTTGACCCAAATGTACTAGTGTGTAAACCATGGAGATGTACATATATGCAAATATGATGGTGTTGAAACACCATGCTAAAACAATTGGCTCAGGATGAGACACTCTCCATGCATGAAGAAGGCTATGTAGAATTAATAAGAATGAATGCAGATATGTTGGAGCTGAAACACTGTGCTGAAATACCTAGATGAAACACTTGGCTCATGATGGTAATTACACAGTCATACATGTAAACCATGGACATGTACATATATGCAAATATGTTGGTGTTAAAACATCGTGCTGAAACACTTTGATCGAGATGAAATACGCTCCACGAGAACATCAATCCTAGAGTAGGTACAATTCATTATTCATTCAATATTGTGTTATGTTAAAACTTAATTCATAGTTAACTTGTAAACTAGGATGATGTTTCTTTAGTCCTAATTTGGGTAATTACACAGTCATACCTGTAAAACATGGAGATGTACATATATGAAAATATGTTGGTGCTGAAACACTATGCTGAAACAATTGGCCTAGGATGAAACATGCTCCACGAACAAAAAAGACTCTGTAGAATTAATAAGAACAAATTTAGATATGTTGGTGCTAAAACACCATGCTAAAACACTTGGCTGAAACACGTTGCATGAATGAAGAAGACTATGAAAAATTAATAAGAATGTTCAATGAATGCATATATGTTGGTGCTGAAATACCATGCTAAAACATTCACAAAGAAGACTATGTTAATATACTCAAGTGAGACATTGTTGTGTGCTAAAATTGCTCCTTTTTCCTTATCATTTCCATGCCATTTTCATCTCATTCTCTTGTATTAATTCATCCCTATTGTTTACATTTTCTATGAGAACATCAATCCTAGAGTAGGTACAATTCATTATTCATTCAACATTGTGTTATGTTAAAACTTAATTCATATTTAACTTGTAAACTAGGATGATGTTTCCTTAGTCCTAATTTGGTTAATTACATAGTCATACATGTAAACCATAAAGATGTACATATATGCAGATACGTTCATGCTGAAAAACATGTTGAAACACATGGTTGAAACATGCTACATGCACGAAGAAGACTATGTAGAATTAATAAGAATGAATGCATATATGTTGGTGTTGAAACACTATGCTAAAATGAGCACAAAGAAGACTATGGGACATGGCCCCACCGATTCCATCATATCCAGCTGGCAGAGTTACTCCACCATTTTCATCTATGGGGATCAGTAATAAGTATCTATTAATGGAAGGTAATAATAAGTTGAACGTAATTGCCACCTTGGATTTTTATTGCCCTTGACCAGTGCCTGCATGTACGTATCTGTGGTTTATAGCCTACAGGTATGACTGGTCACTGTGACATGTGTTTGACATGATACTGTGAAATAATGATTGTTCCACGCCCTTCCACATCACAAAAAAATGACCAATACCGTCAGTTCGAGTTGGGGGGTATCCCATCATCCCCGAATAAACTAACCAACCACTACCATAAATGTTCAATCAACATGGTTGTCAGGTTGATTTTTCCCACTAAATTTGAATCACCACCTTTCCAAAAATACCAACAAATGTCATTCCATTGTTCCTGCACACTCATGCATGCTGAAGCTCCTGAGTCCTGAGTCTGTTTTGAGAATTTTCAACTTGAAACTCCTTTGCAATATTGTAACAACTAATTACATAGAAGAACGTTCAACATGGGAGGATTTGCAATCCGTCATGAACTAGTAGCCCTCGACGCCCTGCATCAATGCCCATAAGTCTATAGAATATTTGAAGACACTTGGTGGGTAGCATATTTCGAGTGGTTGGACATGTTTAACAGTGATATTTCCCTAGAATTCACCTGAAATTTAACAGGAACCCATTCACATGTTAGAGGTTTGGATATTAGTGTAGAAAAGGTGGTTATATCCTCTGTTACGAGTCCTCCCATCACTGGAAGAAATTTTTTTGGATGAAGGATATACATTCCTAATGAAAAGACCAATTTCTTGGAGGAAGGAGAGAAAGTGTATCCTAGAGGACATGGCACAACAATAGAGTCTTTACCTCAACCTTGGGACCAGGTTGGTGTTTTCTTGAAGAAATATATTACATGTGATGGTAGGTACAAGATTGTTTTCACATATGATTTTGTTCTACTGTCACACCTTCTTCATGGCTCATTGATAAATATTCCTTATTATCTGTTAGAATATTTGCATAATATGGCATATTATGTAAGACAATCCCATTTTCCCCAAGGTTTTGTCACACACCATTGTCTGATAAAATTAATAGTGTTGAGATTATTGAAACTACAAAAACAAACCTGGGCTCAATTCATTTCCAGGGGAGTAGTATTAGTTGATGGAAATGATGGCAATGAATCATAAGAGGAGTCAAGAATTAGTGACAGGATTATTTCACACAGGGAAAGAGAGGAAAGAGAAGGAATTAATGAAGAATTGGGACAAGATAATGTTGTTGGAGAACTAGGACAGGGCAGTGGTGATGTAGAAATGAGGGATATCCCTGGAGTTTTGATTGTATAATATGTACATATGGAATATATTGGAGTTCAGATGGAGGAATCTCTGTACCAAAACCTTGAAAATCCACCTACCATTATAGCAGAGGAAAATGAGCAGTTGATAGAGGAGAATCAACCAACAAAACACGAAGGAGGGGATACAGAAAAATAACTCAGTGTGGAAGAACCCATGGCAGAAATGAGGGAAGGATCAAATACAAAGATATATTTTGGATATTCAGTGAAGGAATTAAGTGTGGAGAGGTCATCGTCACCTGAAAAGGAAGAAATGCCACTAGAACAAATTTAAGGGGTTGAAACAATGATTCCAAGTGAGAACGTAATTGAGTTGTAGGAAGAAGCATCTTCTTTGCATGATGATTCTTCCCATGTTTCCCTTGATTATGAAGTTTAAATTGTTTTAGAGAAACCTCCCCAAATAGTGCCAAAGCTATTAGGGAGGAAGAGGCCATTTCCAGCGTTTCCATCAACTTTCCCAAGTGCAAGGAGAAGAACCAGGGATGTTGTCGTTGTAGAGGCAACTAAAATGAAAATGGAAGAAATTGAGATTATTGTGATGCATCCTCTTTCACCCACTGCTACACAAGAACCATTGGGTGATGAACAACAATAGGAAGCTATCATTGTAACACAAGAACCAATTGACAACCTGAGCCCAAATCAAAGAGATGATGAAACACAAGAACTTGTTGTTGAAAGAGGTAAAAGTTATATTCATTCCCTTTTTTTTAGAATGATCAATTGAAAATAGAAGTTGAGAGGCTTATGGGGGAATTGGAAATACTAAAAGTAGAAAAGGGATCCCAAAGGCCTTCGCCTCATGATTTGTATTTATTAGTGCAAGTATCCCATCTTTTAGGAGGATAGATTGTTCCATCAGAGAAGGATGAAACACATGGAACATTTAAGGAATGTTTGTGTCATGAGTGTGGGGATATTTATAGATTGGTTAGGTATGAGGTGACCCTTATTGATCCCTCAACTTTGGGACTAATCAGAATACATGAAGATCTGGCTGAGGCAGCACAGAGAAAGAAATTCACTGCCACACAAGAACTAGTGGCTAAGGAAGAAGAAAATAAGACTATTGAAAAACCTGAGAATGCCACTATAACACAAGAACCAATGGTACTTGATTTAAATACGCATTCTAATAAGGATATACCGAATGATGTCACTATAACACAAGAACCAATGATGGATAAGGTTTTTGAATCGACCCAACCTAAGAGTACCACTGCTACACAAGAACCAATGGTACCTAATTTAAATAAAAAATCCGATGAGGCCACGAAAGAAGAAACTGTCACACAAGAACTAGTTGTTGTGGAAGAGGAATTTCCATAGCCAGATAAAGTCATTGTTACCTAAGAACCAATGACGCAAGCTCAAATTCCTCTAGAAATTAGTGATGAGGATGAAAAAGAGGTTGACCATCATGACATAGAAGATAATACTATATTTTTGATGGTAGCGATTGATAAATGGAAGCAAGATGTTTCCATGTTTGGAGAAGGAATGATTCATGTGCCAACCCACAAAAAGGAAATACAAGACCTTAGGGAGAAATACACTGAATTTTTGATGTCTCGGAAATTTAAATGGGAAGAAATGAAGAAGGAATTGGGAGAGTTGAAGAAGATGCAAGCTAAGTGCCAGATTCTGCAACAGGTTAAAAATCAAATGCATTTGTTAGCAGAAGAGTTGTTGAGTTGTAGAATCCCTTTTCCCTCATACCCGGTCTTCCTTCATGAACAATTAATTATTTTTATGCTTAAAGCTATTAAGGAAGGAAGGCCTTATAAAATGATTAGTGCCTCTGAGTTTTAAAAAATCTCCCCCCGGAGTGATTTCTTATATCAACATTTCTTGTGTGATCTTTGTTTGCATGAGCATGCTTGCCTGTTGGATATAAAATTTAATATTGTTGCCTATATAGGAGATGTGCAGCTAAGAGCCTTCACTTCTTTTGTGAACAATCAGGAAAATGGTGGAATGAAACATTATGGATTAGGGGTGAACCGCATACTCCTTTTATTGATTTTAATATCCATCAGCATCTGCTATCTTCATATTACAAGACTAGAAAAGTGACAGACCTTCAAAGGTTTGTCGTAGATTCTTGTGTTAAAACAACTAATGATCAACAATTGTTTTCACTAGAAGGTAGCATATTTAGATGGGAAGCATCCTCTCTGGCCTTGAGGACCAAGGATCCCTACAATCATGTCAATTTTACATATGATCTGTCTCGAGTTCCTAGATATATTGGGCACATTCAGACTTGTGGTCCACATTGGTTGGGGATTAAATTTCATTTCCCTCTTATTTGGGTGCCAATAAAGAAGTATCAGCATAAGTACAAATTGAATAAGAATACTGAAATGGAATGTTAGGAAGAAGTGATTTATTCTAGGGGCTACATCTATTTAGAATATAATGCTACATCATCCTACAATATTTCTAATTTGCATTGGAAAATTCCATGCCCTAACTCAGACTCTGATTCTAAGTGAGTGAACTTTGAAGTTGCATGGGGACATTTAATGGTGTAGTTGGGGGGAGATGTTGGGTGCTAAAATTTCCCCTTTTTCCTTATCATTTCTCATTCTCTTGTATTAATTCATCTCTAGACCTTATTGTTTACATTTCCTATGAGAACATCAATCTTGGTTTCTCGAGCAGGTACAATTAATAATTCATTATTCATTGATGATTTTGTTATGTTAATTCATAGAGTACTTGTAAAATAGGATGATGTTTCCTAATTTGGGTAATTACTGATGAATTAATAAGAATGAATGCAAATATGATTCCAGTTGGACTGTTGGTGCTAAAACACCTAGCTGAAACACCTGGATGAAACACACACGAAGAATACTATGGCACCACCGATTGAGTCTCCTCGTGGATCTAACATACCCAGCTGGCAGAGGGCGATATTATGGAGACTGTGATTAGCACAAATTATCTAGGGAATCATGTAGATTTCCATGTCATTGGATAACAATTGGAGCATTGATTTCTAGGTTTCTAATTTTTTTTATTTTAATCTTAACAGACTCTATTTTAAGAAGTTATGAACATCTTGAGAATCGAAATATTCTCAAAAATGTTCAAACTACTGGTAGTTTCATTCTATTCTGAGAACAAGACATGGTTTAAAAGATGTAAAAAGTGTTTACGCTAGGGATCTAGTCCTTGTTTTTCCATTGAACACTAGAGAATTAACATTGTATCTAGAAATTTAATCTCTTAATAATAAGTGGCAATGTTCAACTGAATTTATGTTAGTGATTATTTTTTTTATTTTTTTTACAAGCATCTCTATTTGGAGGAAAGGGCCCACCTCCACACAGAGATCGCCTTAATCGATTGTTAGTTTTCTCTTCCTGTGCATGTCACATGATAAATATAAAACTTAACGTTTGTTTGCAGTCTGTATGATTAATGTTGTTGAAGCAGTGATTATTTTTGGAGTGATGTTGTTGAATAGATTGCAATTGTTGTTGTAACAATTTGTTATCTTGAAAGTGTAATATTTCTTGAATGGTTCAGTTACTCCTTGTCACTTGATAATTAGTATTGTTGTTACATCTCAACCATATCACTGAATGATATCATAGATTAATTTCTCTATTGTTTATTGTTGATCCAAATCTAGATGGAGGTGTGATTTGTATTTATGATTTAATGAAGTTACAATTTCTTTGAAGTGCGAAATTTATTTATGCAATCATAGAGTAGATATTTTGAGAGGATTTAACTTCTTGCAAAAGTAATATAGATCTTTTAATTAATTTCATCTGATTGGTTTATTTTCTACAAGGAGTGGTTTAGTGGTGAAGGATTAATTCAACAATTAGATTTATAATTTTTCAGTGAGAAGGAAATCTATAACAGTCTCAACAATGATCATAGTTTGAGTAGGTATTGATTATCTTGGGTCAACATATGAATTATTTTCAGAAGGAAATCTATAACATTCTCAGCATATGAATTAGTGTCAGAAGACTCAATGTTTATGCATAGATTGTGCTTGATTGCCTTTGAAATAACCAGAAAAGATTACAAATCATTTCAATGATTAATAAAAAAAATATTGAGAGGCTACATGTAATTTTTTTTTATTCATCACATTAAAATTATAAATGCATTAGACGAATGTTGGTCTCATTGGCAATAGATGTCCTACGATGACTGCATAGGAATCTACTAGGCCAATACATAAACCATTTTTCTCTTCGCTTAGAAACTCATGGATCATTCTTTTTATGAATACCAATATGTCTTCTCAAAGAAAATATAAATAAACATAATATATTCTAAATAAACCAATCAAGATACTACAATTGGCTCAAGCTTCAGTAAAGCATCAAATGAGAACTAGAAGCATTCAAGGGACTAACAAAATCTTTAATAAAAATAAAACCAAACTTCTAAAGTTGAAAAATGGTCCAAATGCAAAAAACAAACAAACCATTAAAATTTTTCAAGATATCAATGTTACAAATCCAAGAAGTTTCATGCACTTGAGTCTTGAATGAGCCCATTATTTCTTAGAAAAAGTCTTGTTAATTAGTTATTTATCCTTTAATACTAGGACACTATCTATGTGAAGAGATATGTCTCAACTTCATCAAATGTCAACTTCATTTCCTATCACAGATAGGAAAAATAGAATTTCTTAGTCAACTATAAAACCATCAAACTTAAAATATCTTGCATTAAATAAATGTAGGACCTCCTGGAGGACCACCCCATGATGGAGGGGGGGCACCTTATGGAGACAGACCTCCTGGAGGACCACCATATGGTGTAGGATAGCCTTATGGAGGAGGACTCCCCTATGGAGGTGGACCTCCTGGGGGACCATATTATAGAGGATAACCCCCCGGAGGACCACCCTATGGTGGAGGACCCCCTGGCTAACCACCTTATGGAGGAGGACCTCTAGAACAACACCCATATGTAGGAGACTACATAATCCACCTCCATAGGTCAATAAACAACTTTCATTTTTGGAAACTTTAGATTTTCCTGATATTTTAAGATTGACTAATGATCCCATATGAAATTTCTCTTTCTGGGCCCCCATTCCTGCTAAAATCCCTTCTGATATTCCAAAGTTTGATGGAAATCCTGGAGAAGATCCAAAAAATCATGTGATGAATTTCCACCTATGGTGTTCTTCGAACTCCTTGATGGATGATTCCATCCAATTACAACTTTTCCAGCGAACTCTTATAGGAGTCACAACCAAATGGTATATAGAACTGCTGCAGAACTCCTTTGAAAAATTTAATTCCCTTGCTATGGAATTTTTGACACACTTCCAATTATTGATCAGATATGAAACTGGTATTGAGATTTTAACATCGTTACACCAATCAAACTCCACCCATATCTCTTATCACATTCATGAGTGGTGACACTGACAATGACTAATTAAAGCCACAATTGTGGACCAACTATTAGATGATTGGTTTACCAAGTCTCTTCTACCATCTATTGCTCGAGATGTCACCATGGGAGGCATTGTTATAGAGGAACAAGCCATATCTCATGCCCAATATCTATATTTAGTATATTCTCAGTTTGACACATTATACGACTTGATTCCCCATGCTCCTCGGCCATCAAATGACCCAACCAAACCGTCACCTGGACCCCATGTCGATGGTATGATCGATATTTTTTCTACTGATTCATCTGGTTAGATGACTGGGAAACAAAACCCATTAAATAAAGATACCAACCCAGTTCATCTATCCACACAAGCACTCCAATGAAGCCCCCTACCCAAACCTCCAAGGTCAATTCAGTGCAGTCCACTGCAACCAAAAAACCGCAGCCATCCGGAGGGAAAAATAAGGGTAACAATAATAAGAAAAATAAAAAATATTCTTAGTAGTCGGGCCCCACGACACAAGAAAACAATGTTGAGGGTAAACCTAAATGAAAGGTCAAATATCCCTGAATGATTTGTAAATAGGGTCATTTCACCAAAGATTGTCCTTGTCTCACCGAAATATATCAATATCTCGAATGAGGCCCATCCTCTTCTACACCTACAGTGTTAACAAACTATTTTCCCCCCAACAACAACAATTGGCTGTGAAAACACAACCACCCCCACCTGGGGACAACCCTGAGTCCTCAACTGCCAATATCTTGATGGTTAAATCCATGACGTTATCCACCAAAACAAACAATTATGACTCTCAGGAGGGTAATCCTCCATCAAAAAGAACCTCTTGTTCCAACTCACCCAATGGCCTCTCACTATTGAGAAACCTAGTATAGAACCTGTTATCACCCTAAAATTTTTTATCAGGATCTAAAAACTTCTGAATTTTAGCGAGACGCTATACCACAACAGAGGTACGATAGTTCAGGGCGCTCAACTATATTTCGCGGTGTATGAACGAATGTACCATAAGTGGGAAGGGAGTAGCTCGACGGGCTGTCCATCTTGAAGAATCTCATATCTACGATCGAAGCCTACATCGGACAAACAAATAGCATGGAACTTAACATCGCGAAGGCAGACCGGGGAAAACTACTCTGGTTTCGACGGGGAACGTGTGGCGCTCTTACACATGCATCGGGGGATATGGAGGATTTCCCGAAACCACTTTTCCTATGGCCCCGATGTCACGTGGTTCAAAATGTCATGTCGATAGCTCACGGGGAGGATGGCGGTTGGTCAGATCACCTCACATCACCAGTCCAGGTACTTTCCCAGATGACGTACCAAAAGGACGCCACCGCATAACTAACTTGAGGCTCATCATTTGAAGTGGATTGATGAAGTGTGGCACACCAAGGTACTGTGACAGTAATTCGTGAGCAAAGTACACAAACCATCAAATCTCAGATATGAATCATTTTATCCTATTCTAGGAAATTGTCATCTTATGCGTAAGAAAAACAAGCTCGACATGTGCTCCTAAATTATGTAAACTCAAATGGTGGCCAAATCAAGGTCTCTGCAAAGTCCGGAAGGCATGGATAATACTCGTCAAACGGTGTTTGGCACGATTGGTTTCTCAACTAAGGTACCAAGTAGGTCAATAAGTGAGAATGAAATATGGGTCTTGCAGATGCTGGCGACTAAATTAATTCATACCGAACCTGAAACTGAGACAAAGTCGGGAGTAAAATTAAAGCTCGTTATGAGGGATCTTGTCATAAATGAACATGCAGACAACACCTGTCACCTAGCCATAAAGAAGAAGAGGAGGAAATCAGAGGCCAAAACTGAGATGATAGAGAGCGTCGAGGAAAATTTCGATTGGTGGAGTACCCTAGAGGAGGAAATCGCCAAGTTGAGGTGAATCCTCAGGTAAAATTTTGGTGTATTTCAAAGAGTTTTGGACAAATGTCGGCTTAAGAGAAGGGAGTCCTGATATGACAAACCGATTACTAACGGTCCCTTTAAATAATACAATTGTTCTTCCTTTTTGTAACTTGTATCTGTTTTTAGAATTATGAGGAAGTCGGAACGTTTTTAATTCCATATGAAATTACTCTATATATGCTTGGCCTCACGAGTATAGAAGGATGGAGAAAAGAGGATCCTGCTAATGCAGGAGCATCGTACATAGCCAACCAAGCAAGCATAAAGGTGGAAGACAGCTGGAAAAACACCAGCGCACATTTTGAAATGTTTTGTTTTGAAAAATTAATAAATGTAAATTAATGTAACAGCTAAGGGAAGCGTAATTATATTATCTCTAGATGTTGTAAACAGATCTTGAGTGATTTCTCTCATCTGTCGGATGTAATAGGCATTTAAGTTTGTTTAATGAAAGTAGGTAGGTTTGATTTAATAGATTAGATAGTTTAGAAGCGTAGGAGGCAAAACGGATATAGACACCCTCACCCTTGTATCATTGGAATAGAAGAATGTTATGATCATTTAGATTTGATAAGTTTTGAAGCTATAGCAGAGAACTGTAGAGAAGAACCCATGTACAGGAGCACTTGAGTTAATATATGAAGCTTTGACTCAATTTTCATGGTGTTATGATGCTTACTGTTTACATTTGTTAAATGGTATGTTTACAGTTGTTTAATTTTCTTTGTTATGCATTTGTTTCAATGATGTGTTGGGTGTATGATTTCATGTTGAGTGTATGAAGTTTGAGAAAGGAGAAGAATGAGTTTCAATTGTTTCTCTTCCTGAGAATTCCTGCAAGCAGTGCAGTGAACGTCCGCAAAGTGTGCGTTGACGAGGATCTGAGTTTTATCTCAGAAATCTCAGGAGAGATATTGTTGTTTTCATAACCCGCAGAAGTGCGGGTGAGGCACAGAGCCATGCAAGGTGTGCGCAGGCTAGTTGAAGCCTTAGAAATTATCAACTTAAGGTGAATATTGAAGGACTACTGTTGCAAAGAGTGCACAAGGACGAAGACTCAAATAACTAGGGGTTATTTGAAAGTTGTCGCAAGGAGTGCAAGCAAGATTTATTTTGGAGAGGATTGAGTTTGAAAGTGAGAGATCAGGAGGGATAGAACCTTTGAAGTGTTCAAAGGGAGGCAGAGATCGAAATGATCTCGTAGAAGTCCATTTCAGGTGGAAGGACGCCAAGTCATTTTGACTAGAGATCCTTTGAAGAAGAGTGAAGGAACGGTGGAGACACTTCGTGGAGAAGTGACGAAATCACGTGAACCGTTGGATCTCATAGATCTGTGAGAAGGTTAAGGATGAGTTCCTTTTAGTATTCAGAAATATTAGGAGGAGTAATGACCATTGGATGAGAAGCATCAGGAGCCGTTGATATTTTGCTCAAAAGTTGTTATTTCGGGTTTCAGAGTTTGGAGCGGCAAATGATTTTGGAGTCGCTGCATCGCAAACTCTCGGCTCGCAAAATCATGCCAGTCGTCGGATCATGGGAGGATCACATCCGTTGATCCCCTTTGGAGTGGAATCTCAGTATTTCAGTATTTCGAGGTTTGAAATTTTAGAAATTATGATGACAAGGAGTCGGGGCTCTTTGCATTGAAAACCTCGAAGTCACGAAACACAATGTGCCTTTGGAGTAGGTTGTGGTCACGGAGGAAGCCATTTCGGCATTTCGGGGTTCAGGAAGTAAAGGAGGCAGTGATTTTGGAATCGAGAGTTTCAAATTCCCAATTCACGAAATCCCAAAAGATCCAGAGTTGTCGGATCAAGGAAGATCGCAGTCGTAGATCACGTGGGAGGCGAGACTTCAGAAATTAGGGTATCAGAGTTTTGAAAGGTAAGGAAACTCGCTACTGTGGATTTTCATGAATCATGAAATCCCGAAGAGCGAAAGAAAAATTCCCGAAAGGTTGAAGGACAGTAGCCGTGGGCTCCAATCGGGTTTCATGATTTCGGGACTTAAGGGGTAGAGTTGCATGGTCACACAACTCCCGAAATCATGAAAAAAGAAACATCGAAAGGTGGGTCCCAGTACCCGTCAGTAGATATGTGTGACGAAAGTCAAAGGAGTGGCTTCAAAAAAAATCCCAAAAGCCCATCGACCTCGCCAAAGGAGAAAATTCAGAATTCAAGGAATCATAAGGGAAGAGGAACAATTGTTGGTTGTTCACTCAAGTCACGAAAAGCTGAAATTCGTGGGCAACAAGCGGTGTCTGTTCGGTGCATTGAAGGAGTCAACCTTCGTTGACATTTCGACATTCCAGAATTTTGGGTTTCGTAAGTTGAAGAGTCGAGTGAACGCGACATCAGGATTCCCGAAGTCGTGAAATCCGAAATCTCCTTTCGGAAAAAGTCTCGATCATATATTGTTGGTTAGGAGTGCAGAGTTAGCCCATACGAGATATTACCCCACAGGGAAATCGAAGAGTCGATCTGACTCAGGGAAAGGTTCAGAATGATCCTAAGACTAGGAGGTCATGCAGAACCTGCTGAGGCATGGGGTGCTACATCACCTGCCCTCTGTGCAGGAAAAATTTATAAATCTTTGGGGCTGGAATGAATACATGGGTGTAGAGGCATATTTTGGGAATTTTTATGAAAATATTCTAATTGGTGGTGTTATGATTCTCGTTTTCTCTCAAAGTGTGTGATTCTTGTTATTCTGTATTTTCATTTTTCTTTCTTCTGTCTAAATTGAGAAACTAAAAGTCCAGAATTCATTATTCAATGCTCTCGGCTTGGCGATTTAGACTATGTTCATCTCTTCTAAATTATTTTAGAATTCATTACTATAATGCTCTGATAATAGTTGTGTGTTTCTTTTCTTCTAATACCATCTAAAATTTTCAAGCATAAACTCAGAAGTCACTTTCTCATTTAGCCTTTTCCTCTTGATTTTTTTCACGATTTGGAAATGCATCCTACATTCTTGACCCCATAGCCCAAAGGTCATCTTCATCTCTTCAACAACTTTATTAAAACCCCAAAACAAACCAATTCTAGCCACCAATTTCCATAGATGGATCAAGTGACATGAGAGAGCCCTCTATGAGTTGAGCAGGCTAGTGCCTCAGCTCTAAAGCTGGTTGAAACAGTTACCTCTGTCGTCTGTCTATTCAGCCAGATAGAATTTATAGAGTACTAACAGAACCCTCTTTTTTCCCCCAAAAATGGGTACTTCGTCAAATGACACATAACCCTAATGCTCGAGCAGCCCAACACTATAGTATAGTGGAGGATCTTTCTCTAGCCCCATGTGCCATGTCTTCCCTCAAAATATTGCAGAGTTGTCCAACCCAATGAAAATATTTATTAATAACCATTAGGGGAATTGATCCCTCAGAGTCAAACATTATATCTTTTAACGTTGACCAAAGTGAACCCCTCCTTTCACACCAACTTGCATTACAAATCATCGTTCATTCACTTAACAAAAAATGTTTTTGAACCGTGATCGATGAAGGTGTGGCCACTTGTATTATTTCAATGACTTGTTGGAAATCCTTAGGCTCTCCACAACTTACTACATCGGAAACCATCTTGAATGCCTTTGATGGAAAAAATTTCAAACCTCATGGTATTCTACCCTCCCTACCAATCGAACTAGCTGGTAAAACCACCTCCATCGAAGTAGAAGTAATCGATTTTAATCTCGACTACAATCTCCTTTTAGGTCGTACTTTGTTTTATGCTATGAATGAAGTACCATCCTGTTTTTTCCAAATTATCTGCTTTCCGCACTAAGGAAAGACAGTGACAATAGACCAAATTGACTATTGTACACCCGACATGCGAATTAACCCCAACACAAATGTACCATTCATAGGTGAGTCAACACCCGAATATGAGAGTATAGGTGTAGGCCTCTATCCAACCCTTATGGGAACCTTCCCTTTACCTGCACTTGATACCTCTCAAATAGCTATGATCAATATGATCTCTACCTTTTGTGGTAAATCCCTTGGTTCTCTCAACCCTTAGGTAATTCCTCACTCTTCCAATATCAAATCCTTCGTAGATGACATACCTTTATCCCTAGCTGAATTATCATATTTATCCATCTAGACAGTAGACGAATCTGCTAAGACTAACTCAAAACTCCTACCGGATGAGGATATAGATCAATTTTCCTCTCCTTATTGGGTTACCTCTGAACATTTCAAGGATAACTTCCTAGATTTCATCTTCCCATTCGATGAAGCTATAATGGAAGTCATGTCTCTTCAAGACCGACCCTAGGAAGACCATCATCACCGTTCCTCTTTCCTCCCCAATCAAGAGAGGATAGAAACACATATTCAAAACCTCATTTCTATTGATTCCCAAGACCCATCCTTGTTACCCTCCATGTCATATTCTTCTCCATCAAAAGGAAAATTGGGAAATGTTTCTAAGACTATCTCAATCAATATTTCAGTTAAACCTAGGATCACGAAACACATCCATATAGGTGCATATTTCTCTCCTAAAGAGATCGAATGTTGCACTGCCCTTTTTAAAGAGTTCCATGATATTTTTTCCTAGTCATATGAAGAAATGTCAGGAATTGACCCACAGATCATTGTTCATGAAATTAAGACATATCTCGGAGCCCATCCTATTCGACAATGGCTCTGCCCAGTTCACCCACGAAAATCCGCAGCCATTAAGGTTGAAGTTCAAAAGTTATTGAATGTTGGTTTTATCTATCCCATGCCCCTTACAAAATGGGTCTCCAATATCGTACCTGTCGCCAATAAGCAAGGAATTATCTGAGTATGTGTTGATTATAGGGACCTTAACAAGGCTTTCCCTAAGGAAAATTTCCCCACCCCCTTCATCGATCATATCATCAATGATTGTGTTGGATGCAAAGTATTCTCGTTCATGGACGAATTCTCTAGCTAGAATCAAATTGAAATTATACCAGAGGACCAACACAAAATCACCTTTATATGCCCATGGGGCACTTTCGCTTATCAAAAGTTACCCTTTGCTCTCAAAAATGCTAGCCCCACTTTTCAATGAGCCATGTCTTATGATTTTCACGGCATTAAACATATCGTGCAACCTTATCGAGATGACCTGCCCTCCATATCTCCTAAGAGGAAAGATCATATTGATCATCTACAACAAATATTTATTCCTTGTTGACATTACAACATCTGTCTTAACCCAAACAAATGAAATTTTTTTGTGTAATTTGGTCGTCTCCTTAGTTTTGGATCCAGGTTTTGGATCTGACGCAAATATAAATGGACAGAATTCCTAACACCCTATTGTTGTACCCCCGACATTTGACATCGCTCAACTGCCACTTATGAGCGCTCAACAGGCATCGAAAAATCTCTCGTGGTTTTTCCGATGTTGGACTATCGTCGGTATTCCGACTCCCCTAATGTCTGACGACCAACGACCTTTAAAAATTTAATTTCAAAGGACAACCGAAAAACTTGACACAGACGCGCTCTTCAGCACATCCGCTCACAGGATCTTTCCTCCTTCCTCGGCCCGAAGAGCTGAAAGGCTCTTCTATTTCCCTATCGGGAAATTTTCACCCACATCAACTCTCTCACGGGATCTCCCTTTCTTCTATCGGGAAATCGGACTTCGCGACTTCGCGATTCCTGTGGTCACGCATTTGTTTCTCGGGATTCCCCAAAATCCGATGTAAGTCAATGCTGACCTTTTACTTTTCTATCAAGGATCCTCCTATCGGGATTTCGAAACTTGTGATGTCCAAAACAACTCGCTTTACCGGCCCCCGATCCCCGATACACCGAAACTCCGATGCGCTTGTGAGTTTGACTTGTCCATGTCCCTGTCACCTTGTCGGGATTTCCGACTTCGCTATATCGTGAATCCTGATGTCTATGACTTCAGGACTTTCCTTTCCCCGAATCCCGAACCAGTATGCCACCTGTCCTCTCACTGATTCCTGTGGCCCCATGGTCCTTTAGTTGTTGGGATATCGCGTTTTGCGATATCATGATTCCTGATGCAACACTTCCCTTATCTCCAGGACTCCCGAATTGTCGAACCCCGACTTCTCCAGATCTTTCGACGCGTGTTCCGAATGATGGGTGGTTCAGATCGAACCTTGGACTTCACCAAATGAAAAATCAAAACCACTCACTCCTATGAACCCCGATGACCAAATATTCGATCGAGCGGTCAATCGGAACGTGTCTTACCTGAGATCCACGGCTATGATCCCTTCGTTATTTCAAGATTCAAAAAGGTCTCGAATTCTTGACCTCTGAATTCTCGATGCCTCGATATCCCGATGCCTTCCCAAATTTTCCCCTCTGCTCACGAAGGCTTAAACCCTATGCAACTCCTGCCAAATCGGACAGTTGATGGGTAACTATGTGCAGATCCGACAGTCCACATTCCCTTGAGCTTAAACTCTGAACATAACTGTATCCTCCTCGCTTCTCTGGAATATCTGACGGCTGGCGGGGTTTCGCTAATCCTCCCCACTGATTCCTAACTATCGATCTCTTCCCTTTGATGATTTCTACGGAGGACCAAGTGTTCCTCCTCAATAATTTGTCCTTTTGCACACAAACTTGCGACACCTGTTAAAACATTTCCCGACACGAACTTCCTGTGAAATCTGTCAACAGATTTGAAGATCTTATCCCTCCTGATATTTTCACAACTTCGAGCCTCAAAGAGGGTCCTTGCATGCACTCCTTGCACGAAATATTTTTAAAGACTTCAAGTTCTTGAATTCCTTCGACCCTGCGCACACCTGCAGCAGTAGTCCTTCAATGCTCCGCTCAGATTCACAACTGAGACTTTCCTTAGCCTGCTCACTCCTTGCACGTCTCCGATAACCCAATTTCACTTCTGGGTGAACGAGAACAAAAGTTAAACTATCTGAGCCTTCTGTCAACGCACTCCTTGCAGACGACTTCAACTGCACTCCTTGTAGGAATCCTTTCTTAGATAGAGAAACAATTGAAACTCATTTATCCTACTTCCTTTCTCAGATTTCAAACACTCAGCAAGAAATCATTCATACATAGCATGTAAAACAAATGCATAATAGGAAGTAAATACTCATGAGCATAGTATTCAGCATACATACACAGAGAACAAACACAAAACCATGGATTTGAATCAACTTCTTCTAGTAATTCAAGCTATGTACATGGGTGTTATTCCACAACTCGCTACTTCTCTTCTTCTCAATGCTCAGAATTATGTTACAATGCACAATGAGGGTGTCTATATCTTGTTTCCCTCTTTCTTTCTAAAACTGTCTAATCTAGAATTTAATCTTTATCTACCTATTTCATCTCAACATAAATGCCTCTATCTACTATAGACGAGAGAGGGACGCTCAAGGTCTGATTACAATATAAAAGTAGGTCTCTTCTTTAATATCACATTTAAGGTTGGCGCATTTTTTTCGAGACAATTTCAAAACTTGTGCTGGTCTTTTCCAGCTGTCCTTCACTTCCACGCTGGCTCGCTTGTCGTGAGAGATGATCCTGCATCAAAACTATCAACGACGTCCATCAGTCTACCGATGAATATTCCGATGATATCCCGCCGATGAAACCGACGAGCTTGTTGTAATTCCGACACTTTGTTGGGAGCGTTTCCTGTCAGAAGTCCGACCTGTAGTAGTCGGAAGACCGACGGACCTGAATATTTAAAAAAAAAATTGTTGAAAAGAGGTGAGGCATTATTTTTCTCAAGTTCATAAAAGGCAAAGAAGGTTTCTTCAACACTAACCAGCCCATTCCGGTTGCCAAATTCTACAAGATCCCAGAGAAAATCATTGGTTGGCTCAAGCTTCAGCCAAGGCAGAGATGGATTGGTTGTTGCAATTGGAAATGGGGCAAAGAAATGGCATGGAATTTATCAAAATATGATTCTATCAAGTAATAGGGAAAATAAATGGCATGGAATTTATCAACATTAGTCCCTCATGGCCGCATACATGTATTTTCCATGTTCATACCAAACCAAAATTTATTCACTTGTAGCACCTATGGGATTCACAAAATATTTTTAGTAACTCTAATCATCTAGTCATACCATTTGTTGAAAGTGGCCTCATTGAATGAAAAATTCTTAGTGTCCTTCCAACTCTTCCAAGCATCAAATTGCAATGAAAGAATTTGTTGATTGGGCATGGGATGAAGTTATCTTCCCTACAGGGGATTCCATTTCCACATCCCCAAAGCAATCAATGGATATCCAAAGATGAATTAGGTGGATTATGTGTGGGGATTAGCACATGTCTGAAAGACTTCATCTATTAATAACTTAAACCATTTCAATTTAGTTCCCTACACACATAATTTAGTGACAAATTGGGCATCCAGGTTGAATTATTCCTTGGTATATTTACACATGAGATGGATTACAATCAACTAGCAAGCAAAATGGCCCTCGAGGTTAATAATCAATGAGATTATGGCACCACAACTCCCCTATATGTACCATACTTGTGATATAGTCTAGGTTCATCCTTATTGCGACCATGCTTCCTCATAACTTGAAATGCATGGGAGACATATTCCCCCTCCATAGACAACCTTGTTAAAATGTGTACATCCTGCACATGTATATGGTATTCCCAGTCAATACATATGTAATGCCAAAGACCAACAAGTCATGCATTACCACAAAATTATATTTACAGAGAGGTTCAAACATAGGCTTCCAAACTATGGCAATGTCACTAGACTCAAATGGAATGTAATCAAGATAGGCTTCATGTCTAGGAACAAGTAATCATCAATGAAGTTTTTGTTGACCAGTCTCATTTTCTCAACCTTCCAATGCAAATACTATAAAAATTCAACTCTCAAATCATAGAAATCTATTGGAACTGCTTCTTTTTTTCACAGTGTAGCTTTCAGAGCCAAAACCCTTCTTGTCAATGCCTTACAAATCTAATAAAAATAAAACTAGATTTTGTCACTCTAAACTCTACAAAATCTCGCCAATGCCTTACCCTTCTTGTCAATGCCTTACCATTCATCTTTTGCCAAGAACAATCTATTATACCAAGCAACATTCTTCAGAAAGATCCTCTTCTAATTTCTCAGGAGAAAAATCAGTTGGTTTTGGTTGGAGAATTCCCTTGTCTTGTATAGGTCTTAGCCATGGACACTTTGATTTATGCCTGAGAAATTATAAGAGGATCTTTTTGGTAGAATTCACTTGTCTTGTATAGGTCTCAACCATGGACTCTCGGGCTTAAAGTGCTTCAAAACCTGCATACAACAATGACCAAATTACTTCAATTGTCACTAAACAACTTCAATACCTAAATATTGTCTAACCTTCAATAGCTAATTAAACAACTTATAAGTATTTAAACAAATACATATCGATCCTTATGGGTATGGGGAGAAATATCACATCCCAGAAATTGTACAAAAAATTGCAATGGCGGCCAGTTCAGATTTTGTCAGAATTACATATTTAGCCCCACGAGAATCAAAACAATGTTTAGTATAAAATAGAAATAGACGCACTGCAACTTGATAGCCTTTTGATCCCAAATCCACTTTTCTGTGAGTCGATATTAAAATTCATAAGTACGAAATTATTAAGTTATATATGATTAATATACAACCATATTACCATCGTGGCTCTCATGTGCAGCAACATCATGGGGCTGCACTGACCCAATTATGTTAGGATCAGGTTTCACCTCACTTTCATGGGGCTGCACGGAAGCACCATGTTGTGGTTTCTCTCTACTATCAACAAACTGTTCTGCAATACTATTGATGGGCTCGGTAATATTGTTGTTCCCCTGCTATAAATAACAGAACAACATATAAAATTATTGGACGATATCAAACGAGAATCTATTTTAAAGGTAATGAAATCGTTTTATTGTGGTTAGATTTTTATAATATACCATCTCATGCACACTGCATCTTGGTGACTGTCCCAAGCTTTTTCGGTGATCAATAACATCTTGGTATCCATACTTGTAACCAAGCCGGAGGTCTTCCGTAGTGGCTTTGGTACCAAAATCATCCCTACATTGAATAAGAGTATTGATTTTTGTTATTGGTTGCCCCATGAATTACCAGAAACCTGGAAGGTGATATAACTAATAATATTGTTAAGATGTTTGATTACTTACAATTCATGCCTGTAACTTCAAATATCCACCTTGGCCTAGTCTGTGTTGGTCGTGTTTATCAACCCTTACCTTGGTGGCTTTCAAAGTGTCAAGGAGCCTATGAAAAATTTCAAGTATGTTATATACCGCAATTGTATTTAAAAATAAAGAAAGCTAAAAGTATTGAATTCAAATTGTAATTTACCTTCCTGGACTAGGTGGATTTCTTCCTTCTTTTCTCAATCTCTTCTCCTTTGTGTCCTCAATGAATGCCTTCCATTCCCTCTCATGAATAACGGGTGGACACTCATATCTAGGGTTCTTTTGCAAGTTAACCCTATACATGTCACGTATATATTTTAAATATAGGCCCACCGCTTTGGAGACCTCGCTTTTGTCGAAGATATCTACCCCAAACATACGTTCAAGGTAGTCCAAGATTTATTTTTTGAGGTGAATACTCTGAGAATTCCACCTCGTGCGTAACGTGGGACCAAAAATTTCCAACGACTGGTCATGCAAGTGTTTATAAAACAAGTTGTTTCCTACATGCAAAAATAAACGATCATTAATTAGAAAATAATAATATATAATATGATATATGCTTCAGATATACAACAACAAACGGTTAAAACAATTAAAAACACGTGGAATTTTTAATGTCTTTATTGGAACTCCTTTCTCATTCACCAAAAAAGTGCATGAAATTGTTCCCGTGCTGGCAACGCGTGACGATTCAGGAAATGAACTAACAGTGTCATCACTGCCACTGCCACCAACTCCTGCATGTGGCTCTGCCACCTCCGGCTAAAGGGGTGTGTCATGTTCACGGTCCCCAGCTATAGGTGTGGAACCAATCTGAGTATGACTGGGATCAATCGCAAGTGGAGTGTTGAATAGCCTAGCCGATATATGTTGGCTCATGTTGGCTAGACGTTGTGGTGTACTCTCTGCAACATGACTACTACCAACATCTACTGCAAGAGCCGATTGAATCGGAGCCAAAAAATCCCATATAAGAAAGAAAAAGTTTTTTTGATTAGAAAATGTAAAAGTTATAAACATAAAACATTCATAATTGAACTTACGACAAAAAAAAATCACTTTAAGATATGGTTATTCCCTTATATTTTTTAAGGTCTTCCTTCAACTGCTCTATCCTTTCTTTAGTTTCTTGATTTTTATCTTTACTTACAATCAAGCAAAGGATTTCTCTGTTCATTTTTCTGATGATTTTGTTGATTGTTACCATTATGTTGGGGTCATCCAACAAGTCGTCGTCGACCCAATCATCACAACCATTGCCCGTGGACTACATATTTCAAGAAAGAAAAGTTATTTTCAATTATATAAACAAATAATAAATTTCACATTAAATGTAATTCGGAAATGTTAATCATATTCTTGTTCTGGGGGGGCTGGAGATTTTCCATGATCATCCTGCCAAGAATTAGGTGTTAGAAATCCATAACAAATTAAATGACTCATGAAAACTCACAGAGTATGATGTGCATTATAGTGAAGTGCATTGCCTGTAATTTACCTGTTTTGAGGGGTCGGCTGGTGCTTTTCCACGATCAACCTACCAAGAATTAGGCGTTAGAAATCTATAACAAATGAAATGACTCATGAAAACACTAAGAGTATGATGTGCATAATATTTAGGTGTTAGAAATCCATAACAAATAAACATCATGAAGAACGATAAATTTACAAACAATGGGAATACAAATTTACAAATTGCACCACATCACATCATGATAAGTAAACATAATAGATTTCAAATTACCGCCCCAATAATAGAAATGTTCGTATGTATTCAATTCAATTTGTAATCAATCAAAAAATCCTCCCCTACAGTTATTGATTTTATTGCGCATATGAATACACGGTTTCATTCCCGCCCCTCAAATATGAAATTGGGTTGCTTATTTGTTGTCCCGGGTCATGTACTATTCATAAACCCCGCAATATTGCCTGATGACTTTGGCCTTTTGTCAATATACATAGACCCTCCTTTGTTTCTATCGTTGTCTCTTAGCTATATATAATTTGCAGCCACTCCATATATTTGCATACCTCGCGTATATTGGAATAGCTTCATCCAATATCTATAATTGTAACAAGGCCCAACATACTCCATCAATTCAGTTATTCCGCCGTCAAAAACCTTTATGTCATCCATGGAAAATATCCCCAAGCCATGTAACGATGATGGATTAATGCGATATATCCTCTCGTCCAGACAAAAATCAGTGTTTACTTGAGGAAGGTCCTTGGGTACCCATCGTTTCACTAAATGTTTGTACATCAAGGGCACCTCAATGTCATCTATGCTCTCAACATCATAAGAGCAGGACCCCCCTTCAGCAAAAAAAATTCCATGCGTCTATGGAATTTTCTTCTGATCTTCTCACCTCTAGTTGCTCTCTGTCTACCTGAACTTTCCTCGCTCGATGAAGACAGATCTAAAAAATACATGTTTGGTTGTACCTGTAGTCCATAAAATGAGCGAGAAGTTAAGAAGAATGCCCCTTTCAATTCTAGTAATGATAATTGTGTAGGATACAAGGATGACAAAAGGCAAACAACAAATATGCATTCTTCTTAAATGGTAGATTGATCAACTTGTATTATAAGGGGCAGATTGATCAACTCATATTTGTGATGTAGAGAGACCAAGTGATATATCAAGTTGGTTCAAAAAAACACAACGAATCTACACAAAAGCAGGCCACAATTAATAATAAGCCTCGAGTATGGTCTTGTTACTCCTCACTGAGCTTGTTTGGATTCTATGGGTTGTTGGAGTCAGAAGTTTGAGGCACATTTGGTCTATATCTTGTCTGTATATGTGTTTAAGGTAGGAACCCATATTGATATTGCATTTGAATTGGAGAATTCTTGGTTGTTTGTGCTTTGTCTTGGGTTACTATTGTGGTAAAATTGGGATTGTGTATCTCTTCCATACTTTGTGTTTCTTGTTGTGAATTTATTTAAAACTATCCTCGACCCTTTTCTAGGTTTTCCTCTTCCTTATTTTGGACACACCTTTGTTGTGATTTTGAGCTCCTTATATGGGAAATTCTAAAGCCCCATATTGGCCATTACTTATGTTTACACCTATCTCATGTCCTAGCTTACTATGGTTTCCTCTAGGAATTACTTGAAGTTTATGAATTGACCCATGGGTTGCTTAACTATGGCTTGGTTTAAAGTTTCATTCTACCTATTGAATGCTCATCTCTTGTAAATGTTTGGTTCTACCTACATGTTTTAATTACCCTACCTCAAATACTTGCTACTATTATGGATATGGTTGGGATATCATTCTCATGACCTCTTGGCCATGTGTTATGTTCATTGTTATATTTATTTCTGGACACTAACTATTTGGCATTGGCCCTATCTCTTACTACTTGGAAAACAATATTTTGGGTAGTTTTTGCACGTGATCTAACCTAGGAACCCGTGTTTATTCTTAGTTATACTTGTCGATTCCTGGCTATATTGATGCTCACTTTATTTTGATGTCATTTATGTAGGCCTAAACTTTATTTTCAAATGGGAATTATTAGTGTCAAACCCTTAACTCGACTAGTTTTTGTGAATATTGTTTGTGCTTGGGTTCGCTCATTGCATCACTATTTTGAGATGGTCGTGTTTATGTGTTTTAGTTGGGCTTGTAGTCACGATTAACCTATGGAATTCTTGTACAATCATGCATGTTATTTTCTCAATTAATTGCAACCCATGCCTTAAATTTATGTGGCTCCTTGTATGTTCATGCGACTCTTTGAATTATCCATAATATGATATCTCTAATTTGGTTTGGCTCACCTTATCACTGTATGAGGCATGGAGTGATTTCTTGTTTAGCCTAAAATCACGACACATGTACCTATTTTGATGCATTTCCAAAAGTGTAATCAAGTTGTTGTCATGGCATTATTTGGTCCATGTCTTGAAATTGCATGGTTTCATTAGAACTCTATTATATCTTATTTACATGTTCATTTGACACAATATTGCAGCTTGACTAGTCTCGTCAAATCTCTGCACAATTACAATCAAGTCATCAATTGTTGAATGCAAGCACTTGCATGTTAGCAAGACCTTTTTACTTCTTTCTCTAATACTTTTCTTAAACTTATCTAGCTTTCTGCAATCTCTGATTTTTTATATGCAACAACTTGAATACATTGCACTTGCATTTCTTACATGTTTCATTTGATTTTTTATTCATTTGGTTGTATTAGTTGATAGAGTGATAATATTGATATGATCTTTATGCCTACATGATTTTGAATAAAAAAAAAATTGGGGAAGAGATACTTCCCAAGGAACAACAAGAATAAGACAAACTAACCAATATATCTAGAGAGGAGGGAGAAGAAAGAAAGTTCAATTTTCTTTCTGTTGGATTTTCTAGAATGATTTTCATTAATGATTTTCATTAATGATTTCAAGATTTTCTCTAGTCTTCAATTTTAATGTAGATTAGGGTGCCATCTACTATTAATTCAATTTTGGTTCACATTACATAGTCAAGTAAAATGTTGTAGAGTTAGATCCAAAAGTGAAACTGAACAAAATCCTATGGATTATATCATAACCTCTTTCATCATTTTGTCAATACCTCAGTGACTTAAACATAATTGAACCATGATTATTGCCCAAAAATACATCAAAATTCATAGCATAAAGTTACACAAGCCATCCCCATAAGAACAAAAAGAAAAGAATACATATGATCATGTATTTACTACAGGGAGTAGGTTGGCTATGTATCATGTAAGGCTATAATAATCACTCATTCATAGAGTAATCATTTCCAAGAAAATATACTAGGAACTTCATGCAATTATGTAATTATAAAATATTGGAGACATTATCTTTTGCATAAGGAGTTTATATCATTGATTGATCATAAATCTCTTAAGTATATAAATTCTCAAGCTACTTTGTATCACAAGCATGCAAGATGGATGTTTTTTCAAAATTACATTTTTCTAGTTCAACATAAGAGAGTAAAGTCAAATCTGGTAGTTGATGCATTTGGTAGGAGGCATCACTTGCTTGTGACTATGAGAAATGAATCAGTTGGTTTTGAAGCCTTAAAGGATTCATATGATTCTAATGATTTGTTTTTAAAACACTTTAAATATGTGCATAATCCTATGGGTGTGGATGGAAATCTCTTCAAGGATTATTTGATGTTGGATGATTTTGAATTTCATGGAAAGCAATTGTGCATCCTTACAGGTTCTTTGCGAGAGAATTAAGTTTCAGATTGCATGTTGGTGATCTGGGTGGCTGAGATAAGATCTCAATTATATGGTAGAGTAGAGGTTATTTTGGATGAAAATGCATAAATATGTGGACAAGTATGTTTATTCTTGTCAAACTTTCTAGTTTTCCAATCCAAGTTTGTGAAATACCAGACTATGTATGTTGATGCCAATACTAGAGAGACCTTGGGGCCTGAGTTGACATCACTATGGGTTTTGTTTTGGGATTTTCTTGAACATGTAAGGGAAATGGGTCATTGTATAAATTTCCAAAAGTGGTCCATTTCATTCCCTCTAAAAAGACTAAAGATGCCAACAAGACCATGGAATTATTTTTCAAAGAATTTGTATGACTGTAGGGTGTGCCCAAAACCTTTACTAGTGACAGAGAAAGACATGTAAGGATATTGTCTTCATATTGTACTAGTGGAATATTTACATTAGTACAATGCCACTACAATTATTAGCATAGGGTATACAAGGTTCTATCTTTGAGGATCATTTCTCAAAGAATTTTACACCCAAAGTAAAGTGTATTATTCACAATGATGTTGTTATTGGTTCAAAGAAACACTGAAGGTTAAGTTCCCTTTGAATACTATTTATATACAAAGATTTCACCATCTCAAAAACATTTATTAGTAGTTGGTAAGTCTTATTTTCAACTACTTAAATCTATGAATAATACCTCAATTTGTTTCCAACTTAATAAAATGGGTTGAGGAAAGAAACCTACAACCTACTAAGCCTCCTTTGCCTCCTATTAAAATTGAAAACTTAATTGACATTTTGGATTATGTAATTGACCCTGTATTAACCATTGATATTCCATATAAGCTCAAATAGGCAACTCACAAAAGATACAGAGATAGGAAAGATCAAATTCCTACTTGGGCTACTAACTCATCCAAAGAAATTATTCATGCAATTTACCCATTCTCTTATTTCGTTGTTCTATGTGCCATATACTATAATTAGAATCATTGAGATATTATTTTGATTGATGGTACTCAAGAAATTTTCCCTATTACAACTTCAACTATCCCTAAAAAAATTTACTTCTTGATGTTTTAACTCTGAATGATGAAGTTTTATCCATTGAATTCAATAGTCAAATTGTCTCATCTAAAAGAGATTTATTAGGTAGATATCTTCAATTGAGGGAATAAGTTCCAAATTAAACCCCTTCTTTTCAATATTCCATTTTCCAAGAGATTTATTAGGTAGATATCTTCAATTGAGGGAATAAGTTCCAAATTAAACCTTTTCTTTTCAATATTCCATTTTCCACAAGCTATATAGAGAACTAATTTCAATGATGTTTTTTATTTTAGGTTCTTATGATGATAACATTTTTTTATGCAACTATAATTTAGTTTAACTTCACTTCAATATTATTATGTTTATTACTTATATAATGCTACTTATGGTCAATTATGCAATTTTTCAATAGATAAATCTTTAATATATTAGTCTTACTTGGTTTATCTGCTCTTGTTTTCTCAAGCTACCAATTTTGAACACATACAGTTGAATAGGCTTAATGATCAAGATAACCCCCTCCCAATTTCTAAATGGACTCCATTTGTAAGAAGTCATTCCAAAGAATGGAGGTTGTACTACTTTTATTGATAAATTCGTGTATATGACTCATATTTTCATGGAGAACACACTCCTACAATTCCTCAAGAATGTAAGACATGTTTGTAGCTAAGTATAAATACTTGATA
>SNQJ01S0084407.1:9018-23522 GCA_010110895.2 Picea sitchensis
CCCTCCTTTTATAGGCTAGGAGGAGCTAGGGTTTTCGGCGAACTCTCGGCCATGCATGGCTGGGAGTTCCAGTTAACTGACAAAAAGCTCTTCGTCCCGGCGGAAACTTTCCTAATTTTTTGCTCTGTTAGGTAAACGCGGGCTGTAGTGGGCCAGCCAGCGTTCACACGCGTGCTGCAGAAGGCCTGCCAGCGTCCCAACGCGCCCAGTGCTAGGTTAGGGCGCGGGTTACTTGATTTAGGAGGTTTTTGAAGAGTCTGTTCAGCATGGTTTTGGCAAGGAAAGGCAATGAGTAGGCCTGATGCCAGGTAAGAAGGGATAGTGCCATTTAGGGTTATAACAGACCCCCTTGTTTGTAGGATAAAAGACCCCCTTCGCACAGCGATTTGACTAATAAAGTCTACGGAGGTATACATACCTACTCCCCTATGGATTTGAACATGTGACCTCCAAGGAGGAAACACATGTTCTTAACCATTATAAAGGTATTATAATGGGAAAGAATGTGTTTATTATTATTAATTTTGGATGATTTATTCTAGTTTTCCAAGTATATGAATGGTAACCATAGATAATTTGAACTTCACCCTTGATGTATAGTCATAAACAAGTGATACTTTTTTGTGCAAAGGTAGCATACATCATATTTGAGGAGATGAAGGTTCAAATCCTTCTAAAAGCTTAAATTCAAGAATTACATCAAGGATTTATTTGTTCTTAGACATGTGAGCTATAACTATCCACATTCTATATTTTCTTTAGCATTGTTAACACAATGGCCTTAAATCCTTTTATTCTCATGGTAGGCCACTTAATTGTTAGTGTAACACTAATTTACATTTTAACTATCAAAACAAGCTCCATCTTTATAATCATTGAATTAATATTCAATGCACAAAAACAAGAAACACCAATAGGCTTCCAGTCAAAAACATTCATTAACACTTGTCCTTGCAAAGAAATATAAACAAAGTATCACAAAATGTCAATAAAATGCTTAAATAGGTACACCAAAGCAACCTCACAAGATTGACTCTGCATGGAGATTCATGATGTAAAACTAAATTTAAATTTATGAAAAATAGTCAATAGGTACTAAAATATCATAGTTGCTAGACATCACTACATTACTACCATATTGACAAGGCTACCCTTGTTATATCATAAATGTTGGCAACTTAAATTTATCTTCTTTTTTTAACCAAAACAAAAATTTATATTCATTCAAAAGATGTTTGCACCGAATCTAGCAGCGATTACATTTAGCAAAGTTCAAGGATTGCACTAAAACTATACACATTCCGAATATAATTACTGTATACACTAACACCTTCTCCAAACAGGAGTTCTAAGTGTTTCTAATGGTGAGTTGCTTGACAAATTGACACAAAATACTTATAACTCAAAATAGCATTCAAGGACATTCAAGGATGGACACCGCATTGAGCTTCTTGCCCCTCCCTTGAATGAGGGGAGCTTAGTTCTTTAATATCCATAGGATCACGATTCCGGTAAATTGTTTCATACTCTACTAATCCTTCTTGTAATGCATTCTTGGAACTCTGGTTATTGGAAGTGAGAGAGAGAGGACCCAAACGTTGAGAGAGAACCAGAGAACAAAGTCTATTACACTCAACTTCTAGAGAATCGATATGTTACTTTTCAAGAAGAAGAAGATTCATGGTGTTCACATTATGCATGACATTGGCCTGCTCTAATTCCGTGATTTTAGAGGAAATTAACATTAGAGAACTATTTTTGGCCTAAGTGATTTCTTCATTTCTGTGGAGAATCCTTCGAACTTATTTTGGAGCTGGATTATCCATGACTATTTTTAAAATTCCTTTCACAATGAAACTTAAGGTGAAAATATCAGGTTGGACAAACCACAAATAGAATTTTTTATTTCCAACCTATTGAAAAATGAAAATGACCAAAAGAACTATGTTTTGTCTATTCCCAAACTGAGTCATTAAAAACACCAGAAGTAATAGGCACCAAAAAGAGAGATCAAGATACTAGGGATTGCTTGGAAAAACCATAAGAAGCTACCCACATTGAAGACCCAACACAACTCGATGGCACCTCCCATGTACACATTTACACAATCAAACCAAGAGGCTCGTTGTTATCACACCAGAGTGCCTCAATTACCATTAAATCATTACTAGGCTCACCCCTGAATATTCCATTCCACAAATTCCAATCCAAATCAATTAGAGAATAACCCCAAGTGAGCCACATGGTCGACAATGTCTCGTATTTCAAGTGAGGATTAATTCTCTTGCATTAAATTATTGCAAGCAGAGTGTGTTGGACCAAGTATGAGAGTTACAGAGGCCACATGATGTCCTTCCCAAATCACTTCTAGTTGTTGATTAGAAGTGTATGCATATTGAAAAGGGATCCATTAAATGTTGTCATGGGATTGAGCTAAGGCTAGTAAGCCTAAGGAGGAGGCCACCTTGGCCCAATGGTCCACTTATCTATTCAAATCCCTTTTTATGTGATTAAACAAGACCTGATCAAATTGGGGGAGGGTTCATTTGATTCTATAAATAAGTGAGTTCATTTCCCCCCCCCCCCAGGTTAACTTGATCAATCATTGCTTTGATAACCAACATAGAGTCCCCAAGTGCTATCAAGGTTCTAATACTTCTTCCTTTGCGATGGAGAGACCCCACCATGATAAGTAATCCTTAGCGAGATTGTTTGAGAAAATTTTCAAGCCCCCAAGTGTAGTGATGCAGACCCCCTATCCCTCTTAAGGGTTGCGCGACCTCCTGGTTAGGATCTTCTGGTTCTGGAAATGAAATGGCTCTTCTGGTTCCAAACTGGAATCCTTTGAATGAACACACAGGTCTCCCCACAAATGCTCAGTTGGATTTTCCAAGCGCCAAGCGTGAGCTCCCACAGCACACGACCAAGAGCCGTGACCTTGCGCTAAGCCAAATAGGGTGCTTGTCGTGGATCGGAACTTCACAAGTCAAGCATCCCATCCCTTTGTCCTTTAAATCCCTGGTCATCGAAATGTTGAAATATCATGGAGCGGAACTTCCCAAGTCAAGCGTCCTATCCCTTCGTCCTTCGAACCCCCCGGTTGTCGAAATGCCGAAATGTCGTGGGTCGAGACTTCACAAGTGAAGTGTCTCGTCCCTTCGTCCTTCGAACCCCCGATTGCCAAAATGTCGAAATGTCCTAGCACCTATTCCTTTGGGTTTTTGTGTTTCATGAAATCAGAATGCAAGGGATATCTCTGCTCCTTGGAATCCCCGATTTCTGAAATGCTGAAATGTCCCAACACCTATTCTTTCAGGTTTTCGCGTTTCGCGAAATCTGGGTGCAAGGGATATCTCTGCTCCTTGGAATCCCTGGTTGCTGAAATGTCGAAATGTCCCAGCGCCTATTCTTTCGGGTTTTTGCGTTTCGCAAAATCTGGGTGCAAGGGATATATCTGCTCCTTGGAATCCCTGGTTGCCGAAATGCCGAAATTCTGAAATGCCTTGGTGTTCGATCAACGGTTCACAATAATCCCTGGGATCTATGGTCCATGCTCGACCTCGCTATTTCTCTATTTCGCGATTCGGGGTTTTGAGAGACAAGGATCTCTATCCTTCCAACTCACGATACCCGAAATCATGAAATAGACCAACTGTCCAGATCTATTTGAGATCGATGGTCACTATTCCTCCTGAGATTTGGACATCAAAAATCCCTCACCGCTAACCCCCTCGCAGCTCCACCTTATCCAACGACTGGTGAGGTTTCGACGTTTCTCCTCAAGGACTCTCCACCATCCGTTCAGATATTGGGGGTCTCCCCTCCCAAATCTACGCAGCGTTAAAGCCTGCGTTTCTCCCTCAAATCGGACGGTCTGCGGGATCTTCCGCCACGATCCAACACTCGATGGCATTCTTCCTCCTGAGATTTTACTCACTTCAGACTTAGAATATTTTCTAAGTCTTCGAAGACTTAGTCTTCGTTCCTTCTAGGGAATGAGTTCCTGGGTATCGATAACACTTTTCGAAGCGTTATCCCTCCTGAGCTTTGTCTTGTTCAGACTTCGATTTCCCGCGCACTCCTTGTGTTTGAGGGATTTCGATAACTCAGATCCACGATATTTCTCGCAGAGAAATTCCTCCTGATCTCCTTACGTTCCTCTCTGTCTCGATGCACACCTTGCAGAGCTTCCAATGAAGAGAAACAATTGAAACTGGAAAAAAATCACAGTTCCATCCACTTGTTCATGTAAATAGAAATGACAGGAAAATGTACATAGTCCACACACCATACATTTGGATCAATTTTCTATTCTGTTATATTCACAAGTGCCCAATGGCTACAGAATACAATCAAAATTACAGTAACTCAAAACATTGAGATCTCCTGCTAACTCGCAGTTCTCTCTTACAGCTAATTTCTCTCTATATTGCAGCGCTCTCTAAATGGGTGTACAAACTTCTACATAACTCAAAAATGTTTCTAGGGTTTCCCCTGGCTACTTTCCTACTCTAAAATTCATCCTACGCTATATTAGTTTAGTCGCATTCCAGAGACGAAGTGGAAACTCCTGCTCTGTTTACAATTTCAAAACTTGCCTCAAAGGGTAAAATTCAACACCGGTTCAAGCGTGCCTCCAAAGGTGAATTCTGGTGCTGAGTGGAGGCAGATTTCAAAATCAATTGTAACTGCCCACGTTGAAATCTGGAAGAACTCTCACGTGTTGAGTGGTCCCGCCTCTGCGCGCTTGCCAATGATGCTCCTGCATCATGTAGTTTATAACCTTGCTTCCTCTAGGATCATGGAGACTGCCCCCCCCCCCCACTCCTGTTGGCAACTTAAATTTCTCATGTAATGAAAAATATTCTCATTATAATTCTCCACAGCTAGGGAAATTTTTAAGCACTTCCCCCCCTAAATTTATATATATAATAAATGGGTGAATCCCAGTGATATATAGGAAATTTCAAATGTTATTTTATCAATTATATAATATGTATATACAATTTTTTTGTGAATCTTTCATTGAATTATTAAATCTTGTAAACTCTTGGTGAATCTTTTATTGAATTATAAAAAGTTGTAAAGTCTTAGCAAATCTTTCACTAGATTATAAAACAAGTGAAGTCTTGGTGAATCTTTAGTTAAAGTATAAGACCATATAAATAATATGAAATACTTTTATTAATTTGTAATAAAAATATTTTGCATATTTGGAACAAAAACATAATATGCCATTCCTCCAGACAATGTTGCAAGCATCAAGGATTGCATTCATTAGGGTTCTTATTGTACACTCTTAGAAATCCCTCCATCAATTTTAATCATTTTCACCACAAAGTTCATGTATGTGTTGATCGTGACCTCCACTTCTCTTAAGCTTGAGAGAAATTAATATTTTCTCTTCCACTTCATGATTATCAACCCTAGTAATTGAACTACATCAACATCTACCAGAGAAATTAGATGTAACATTAAATCCACATAATGAAGGGGAATCACCATCAAGCACTTTTAGTAGGCTTCTCCTAGGATTAGTAAGATCCCACAAGTTCTTTGTCGTATTCTCATCCAATAAGTGTTGTAATTCATCTCTCATTTTTTTATTCGATGGTGTTCTCCGCTTTGGTGGTTCTCTAAACATACTTCCCTATTCTCTAAGAGATCTTAAAGGTGAACAAGTAATCTATATCTAATTCTTTAGAAAAGTTAGTAACTTCACCTTTCTCTTTAGATTTGCATGTTTCACCTTCATATGCATTAGTAGTTGCCTCTTATGTAATATTTGGTCATTTGTGAAGATTGATTATATCTTACTATCATTGATATTAAAATTTCTACCGATGAATAATATGCATGATGAATGACTAACAAATGTTGCTTGTTTGTATGTGATGTTAAAATGGAGTCAAAAAAGAGTTAGAGCTATGGTAAAAGAGGAGTTTGTTTATACTTATATGATCATATATTAGGCATATGAAAACTAACCTAACATACGAAGGCATTCTCATCACTAGAATCTTGATCCACTCAATATATGAGCCCCAGTAGGATTGAAAGAACATTGCAACAATACTATTGGTGCAGTTATCAACATTTGATAGCCACTACAAATCATCAACACTAAGGTCTTTGGAAATGAAGTGGAAACACTTAAAATTCGTGCTTGTACTTTGAGTTTTAAAAGAGAACTATCATTGGTAAATTAGTAAGAGAATATTGGCACAAAAAATCACCTCGTTATATAGGGCCAAATATTATTAAGGGTTGACTCTTCATGTGGCATAATCACATAACCATGTGATCTTGATACATGGTGCAAGGGTGGGTATATGAAAATAAGTGAATCATGCCTCCTAAAATAAACAACTCAAGAATAACTCTTAGACAACCACATTATCAATGTAGCTTAAAGGTCAAGACTAGCCACTAGTCAATTTTAAAATATCAAGGTCTAGATAAGAAAGCAATTGGATCAGCAACAAAAATAACATAAACTTGACATCAAAAATAGCAATAGTCACATAAACTCAATGAGAAAGTGGAGACCCACAAGCTATCATCTTCACAATGGATGTTCCAAAGCAAGACAACCTCAAGTAATCATACAAAATCCAAATAAATTTTGAAGAGATATTATAAGAAAAGAAAGAACGAGTTATATTTCTATATCACTCTCACTTAATACATGTTCTAGACCTGTTATCGTGCAATTTGTACGTGTCCCGAAGGGAAAGGCTAAGGGAGGAAAATTGGCGTAATAGGAGGTTATACTATCACTGTCACCTTAATAAGATACCTCTTTCTATTTAGGGATGATGACCCAGGGGAGACATCCCCGGTGACCTGGGGGTTTGAGAAGGCAAAGGTTAAAGTGTCAATAAAAGGTATCCCCTCTCACAAGTCACACCGATCAAAAAGTCCCAAATTTTTAATCAATGAAGCAATGATGTACTTAGATGTACCTGCCTATAACAAAGCAACAAGAAAAAAATATCTTTTGCAAGTACAATTTGATGTTAGTGCTTCATAAAACCTTGGACTTGTCAATAAAAGCAATAAGTTGATGCAAGATGAAGCAAACAGAATTTTATAACAACAATGTATACAAGATAATAGCTTCACAATAAATGCCTTAAAAGAGCTTCACAATGACCAAAAATAATAGCAATGTACTAGCAATTGTCGGAAGCTAATTAAGAAGTGTAAAAATCAATTTTTGCATTTGCTTTTAAGTATTTTTACTGTTGTAGTAAATGGTTGTAGCTTACTTTTGTAACAGTAGCAAGAAAGTTAGTGAATTAGTCTACTCTAGGGTTAGGAAAGGTTAGTAGATAGCTTGAGGTAAAAATTTCAAGGGTTGTTTTCATCAATCAATCAAATGCAAGGCCTAGATCGGTGTCTTTAGGGTTAATAGACTCACTTTTAGCAGTGGAAATATTGAAGAAACAAAATGATGATGTGAGAGCTAGAGACAAGAAATTCAATGATTGAGGTGTTGGTAACCCAAGTCCTGAATCACTAAACCCTAGGAGGAAAATGGCCACTAGGAAGTAGGTAACCCTAGGCCCTAGGGGTTTTCCTCCTTTTTAGCTCAAGGATGAAGTAACTGACGGCTTGATGAAGCAAATAATTGCTAGGGTGATACAATGGTAGGGCCCTTAGCACAATGCTTCAAGAAAGTAGGGTTTCTAACACAATCTAGTAGGTGAAAAGTTGTTAAGGCAAGAACAATAACATGTGTTTTGACCTCCTAGGGTTTTAAGCTAGCAATTTCATAATCTTGGGAGAAATGCAAATTAAATGTCCCATAACCATTCAAAGTAAAGAAGAATTGCATAAATTTACTTACATTCACCAAGAATAATCTAGCAATAGGCATAGTTGAAGACTTTCCACCACGAAAAAATGTAAAAAGCACTGAAATTAGCCTTCTCCAAGAGTTGTGCACCACTTAAATTTCAGCCAAAGAACCATAAGGGAGCCGAATTTCAGACCTCACTTAGTGTGAGTGAAAGATGATGAAAAAATACAAGGGCAAAAACCCTTATTTATACAGTTACAATGACCTTTAATTACAAAATTAGGTCAAAAAGGCCAACATGGCCAGTTTACATGAAATATCCAATTTTTTACAAAAAATTGAAAAATTGAACCATAAATCAAGCAAGAGAGGTGACGTCGTGCCCTTCTAGGGTGACATTGGGCCTCCTAGGTGAAACGTTGGCCTCTAGGAGCAGAATGTTAGGCCTCCCAAGGCCTCTAGATCATGCCACATGTGCCACTTGGCATACAACTACCTCCATCATGTCCATCTAATGTTGTGATGTCAAGGGTCACAGAGGTGATGTCATGGGCCTTCCAAGACCAACATCATAGTGGGAGGGAAAGACCCCCCTAGGTCCAGCCCTATCAAGATGTCTCTGGTGGAACGTCCTCCTCTCTCTCTGGTGCAAACCTCTGGTATGTGTCTGCACCTGGTTGGGGTCTCAGCATCCATCTGGTGAGATTTTATCCCTATGGAGGTCTTAGCTAATCATCTCCCCATGTGTACATGTTCGTCGGGCATAGTCCTACAACAACAAAAAAAGAATGCCCTCCATGTGTTCATAATTCACAGGGATCATAGCAATGTCAATCATGTCTAATAATCAAGTTATCTAAACATGTGCGTAAAACCCCCCTTCCCAGACAAGTGCTCAAAGATGTTATGTTATTCAACTCTTATGTCTAGGCCAACTCCTAGAGAAGCCAAGGGGGTTAGTCCCTAACAAATATACTAAGGCTTGAAACTAGTCTAAGTACAAAAAATTGAATCTAGGAGTTTAATTCATTAACCAATATAAAGCAAATTTGTTTTGAAGCATACACAGAGCAATTATTCACCACAAGATACATAAAACATATACTTGCATAAAAGGATACTTGAGACAAATGTTAGATGCAAGTAAATCAAAAATGATTCAAAGTAAATGACTGAAATGAAGTGCTTGAAGCAAATGGCTTTGTAAATGTATAAATGAGACCAGTTCCTTAAAGGTATCGTGGGCAATGTAGATCATGTGTTTTAATAGGATTTATTGATGGTAGGTTAATGAGATAAATTTTATTGCATGAAAATAAAGTGTTTGACTAAACTAGATTTGGCCCTTTAGAAAAACATCCATAAAGTGGAGGTTGAGCTTGTCGAATATCCAACAAGGAGGTCCCTCTGATTTTGCACACAAGCCCAAGAGAATGTGGGAGATCCGACGGGGAGAACGTAGATCTCAAAGTTCTCGTCGGATATCTTACACAAACTCTCTTACGTTTCCACTAAAGCAAAGTTTCTTTAAAATTTCCATAATTAATCTATCACCACTGACCAGCCCAACGTGTATGAAACTTACTCCTAGAATATCGAGACAATATTGCAATTGGAAGGGTCAGGAACCGCATTGGGAGTTGAGGGGAGTTGTTTGTTTTAAATAAGAAATAAAAATACTAAAAGGGAAATGTTTTTCTAATTACTAAAGTCTTCACTGACCAGCCTCTTGTGAGGAGCTGAGGAGATAGTTTATTTCCAACTTTGAAATTGCATAAAGGAAAACTAAACTAGCAATTAATGTTATACTTTTGCAAAATTGAAATCTAATCTAGATTGTGATTTATTTTAACTTCAAAATTGATGTGAGATTGTAGTTCTTTGTGATGAATATAAAGATTAACTTTAGTTTATCCTTATTTGTGAAAATTGAATCTAAGCTAAATTGCAAAATTTGAGACAATCACCAAAAACATCGTTCCCCTAGGGGGGATGAAGAGTGGGAGCTTGTAGCTCCACTGATTTTATTAATGAAATTACACAATTCTTTATTGGAATGACTTGTGACCATTCATTGGGGGGGTCAAAAGTCTTTACAATGTTTTACTAATGTTTAATGAAGAAAGGGGTGCTCCCGGGGGTCCCGGATGCTCCAAATCCACCCAAAATGGACAGAATTTCCTCTTATATGTTCGCCAACCTGCACAAAACAGCAAACAAATAATGAAAAAATATGGCCAAAAACACTTTGGAAGTGTCTTTGGTTATTAGTAGGAAAGCCCCAAAATTGACTAAATAAAACTAGTGTAAAATGAGCAAAAATTAACTAAGAAGAGAAAGCTAAAGAGCTTGTCTCCTTGGGGTATTTGTTTGATGTTTTAAAACAGCAATGTGAAGGCACTTAAATTGCCAAATCTGAAAGTGAAATCTTTTAGAAAATAACTATGTTTTAACTTCTAAAAAATTTGAAAGAAAAGCATGCTAAAAGGAGACTTTTCCTATGCTAGATCTAAGCATTAGATGAAACGTGAAAGTACAAACTTGGATCTAGTTTATCTTATGAATGTAAACTTAGATATTAAGAAATTGAAATAAATATAGATCTAAGATACTTGCATTTGCAACAAAGTAACCAAAATTTATATTTTCTTTTAAGAAAGAGAGAAGGAAGAAACTTGTATCCTTGGAACCCTTGGGCAATGGGGTCTTTAGATGAGTTAAGGAGGGACTAAGTCTTTAGATCCTTGAAGTTGTGAAGAGACAAGCAAGTTTCATCACCACTCCAAGCTATGAGAACCTGTAAGCTTTAAAATCTTGCAACAAACTTGTTAAAGAAAATTGGTGTCACCAACAAAAGAGACTTGAAAAGTATATTAGTTAACCGAAACATGTATACAAATCAAAATCTCTAAATATAAATGAACAATAGGATTTAACAGCAAAGCTAGATAAAATCCTATCCTACTAGATGATAGCAACCTTTCAAAGGCCAAATCAACAAACTTAAAGCAAGAAATTAGGCAAATATTGCATCATAGATTAAGCACAAATGACATCAAGCATCCACACACATGTATAACACACCTTCTTGACCTCCAAAGTCTCTTTAGTCCAAATAGAAGTATTACAATAGTACAACCACAAGTAGCAATCCCAAACTCCAACTAGTTTGCAATGGGAGGCAACCTTATATAGATAGCAAGTGGGTGAAGAAGCCCAAGAGAGGAGGGCACACTAAGTGTAAGAGAGGGGCTCACCAAGTGTAAGAGGAAGAGTATACAAGTGGTGGGAGATGGATTCCATGTCTCCCTTATTGAACCAAAGTGTAACAAGTGTGAAGGAGGAAGGTGGGAGGGGTGCCACCTCTCAAAAAGGTAGGCAGCCCACTCCAAAATGCACCACCTCCTCAAGAGGGGCGCACTTCCCTTTGAGCACATGTTTAGAACTTGCTTACAACTCACCCAATCAATCCCAAGTAAATCGTATTTGTCTCTTATGACTTCCACCTTGCCTTTTGAGGCTTTATTTACGCAAATCATGTCCCCACATGTTCCCAAGAAAATCGCCTTTGCTGATTTTTCTTGATTTTATTTGTTTTTTTGGGGTTTTTTGAGTAAAATTGAGCTTTTAGTAATTAAAATCACTAATTTTACTCACCAAAGTGGGTACTTAGGTAATATGGGTGCTCTAGGTCCAAAAATGAGCACTCCCAAGGCATAGGAAGACTCCTAGTACCACTTTTTTAATACAACTCTATTTTTTAATTTAAAATTCTCGTTTTGTGAAAAAAAATTTAATTAACTGAAAAAATTAAAAAATACTATGGGAGACTTAGCACATTTCCATAAAAGTTTAGGAGGATGTTTAGCATGATAATATACATTAGACAGTAGGATTAGATTGCTAATGCCTAACCATGAGTATATACTCCAACTTTGGAGAAATTGAGTGAAAAAAATCAGAAATTATAAATTGTCTTTAAACGGCAAAATATAATTAATAAGTAAAAAAAACACTCCAGAGTAACAACTCATGCCTAAGTCGAAGGTGGCTAAGACATTTTACAAGTTCATCATGCAACATCTCTTATTATAATTCTCTGGAGGGTATGGAAAATGTGAAAAAGGTTGGTCTTATTGACCGGCTGAACTTCTGAACCCTGAATTTTGAACATGGAGATGTTCAATCTTTGGCGGCTTGTTGGAAGTCCATCCTAGTGAAACTTGGTGGATAACATTGGCTCCATATGGGGACGTGTTCTTGACCTTTAAGAAAAAAAGGAGAGCATGCGAGAATCCATAATCTATTCCTACATCACAAACATCTCGCCAAAAACAACATCAGTGACACATGTATATGAAGACCAAGTGTAAATTGAAATTGCACAATTATTATACATGGATATAAAAAATATAATACAAAAATGAATATGATGTAGTATACATAAAGTACAAAAAGAAGAAAGTGAACATAAATAAAATACGGAAGAAAAGGTTAGAGATACGTTACAAAGGATGCCCCCTGGCATCAAATAGCATTACTGAAGAAAACTTGAAAGGTTTTCTACTCACTGGTAGTTTTGACCTTTTCATTGTCCAACTGGCTGAAGTAGAAAACATATGTAGCAGCCATGTCATGGATGAAATAAAACCTCATGTGTTTGAATAATCCATGTCTGGGATGACTCGTCATTTTTCTTGAGATCAGACCACTCAAGAAACATGTGCATTTCTTTATTCAACCAAACATTGAAGTCTAGCAAGCCTTGTAAATTTTTGATGAATCTTTGCATTGGATTGTCATGGTGGAAGTACAACCACTGCTCATAATGATCTGGAATTGATAAACTGGAGTTGTCTTCCATTTTCCCATTATCTATTATTAATTCATCTGACGGTTGAAAGACCGGAACTATCAAGACATCTGCTTCATTGATCATTTCAAGTTCATCACAACTGTCAAAGATCTTCTCTGGGGAGATGGATTCCTCGGGAGGAGGGTGGGAATTTGAATTATTTGGATATTCAATCATTTCAAACTCAAAATCTTTTTTTTACGCATGACCAATTAATGACTCATCTATAGGCTCTTCCGGAATTTTGAGGTGAAATTCCCTTTCTTGTTCACTGTGAAGCTCTGGCTCTATAGGGTCTCAATACTTAATACAAGCTTATGCCTTTGCAAGGCGAGCCTTCATGGCCTTTAACTGCTTCTCATAGATAAATTCTATGGCCTGAATGACTTCTATAAACTTTTGATTATAATCTGGTGAAGCATCATTCTTAACATTTGAATTGACATTTTTTATATTTTGAGGTTTTTTCTCCTTCCATTTTTCCATAAAAGCATCAATCAATTCATTGTAAGTACTGAATTGTTTATCATTAAGTTTTGTAAACCAATCAAGATCATCATCATCAAAGGATAAGATAAACAATTTCATTCCCACATATTCATATAAGGCATTACAGCACCATTTAATAAAGCAAATGAAAACCTTCTTAACATGACATCTAGCATCAACAATATTATTACTTTGAAAACAAGGCAATTTTTTAATTGTTTTTTTTTCTAGAATCACATGTGGATAACCACTTATTGCAAAAAAATCAATAGGTTTATAAAGATCATCCATTTCTAATATAGATTTATTAAAAAAGAAAAAAAGTCTAACAGAAATGGACTGGGACCCAAAAATTAATAAGAATCCTACGAGAAGAAAGCTTGGATAACTTCCTCCAAAAACACCTTTGGGTTCAAGGATGAAGCTAAGCAAACCGTGAGTTCCTCCTTGTAGAATACTTCTTCAAATTATTTTGAAGTGGAGTCGCCAGATGATCAAGTTTATTCTAAACAAACAAGAAGCATCATACAAAGAAAAAAGGCAAAAAGGAAAACAAAAGTCGAATTCCAGGAATAGAAAGATTTATCCTCGGCAACGGCGCCAAAATGTTGTCACCTTATACACACCTGGGAGACATGGAAGAAATATTCAATCCACTCGGTGTGTCCTTGGGGACAAGTGAGAGTTAAGGTGATGTCACCTAATCCTCAACTCCTTCATCTAGGCCAACTCCCAGCGAAGCCAAGCGGGGTAGTCCCTAACAAATATACTAAGGCTTGAAACTAGTCTAAGTACAAAAAATTTAATCTAGGAGTTTAATTCATTAACCAATATAAAACAAAATTATTCTAAAGCATATATAGATCAATTGTTCACGACAAGATATATAAAACATATACTTGCATAAAAGGATACTTGAGACAAATGTTAGATGCAAGTAAATCAAAATTGCTTCAAAGTGAATGATTGAAATGAAGTGCTTGAAGAAAATGGCTTTGTAAATGTATAAATGAGACCAGTTCCTTAAAGGTATCGTGGGCAATGTGGATCGTGTGTTTTATTAGGATTTATTGATGGTAGGTTAATGAGATAAATTTTATTGCATGGAAATAAAGTGTTTGACTAAACTAGATTTGGCCCTTCAGAAAAACGTCCCTAAAGTGGAGGTTGAGCTTTTCGAATATCCAACAGGGAGGTCCCTCTGATTTTGCACACAAGCCCAAGAGAATGGGGGATATCCCACAGGGAGAACCTAGATCTCAAAGTTCCTGCTAGATATGTTACACAAACTCTCTTACGTTTCCACTAAAGAAAAGTTTCTTTAGGATTTACTTAATTAAGCTATCACCATTGACC
>SNQJ01S0084407.1:29341-40442 GCA_010110895.2 Picea sitchensis
ACTACTATAGCATGAAATGCAGATGGTATATACAATGAATACAAAATGCCTACCTACTTACCTGTAATTACCTGTGAAGTCAAGTCTCTACCTCTTGATGGGATTTGAGGAGGTGTCCTCCAACTGGTAATGGACTCCTTCTTCCTTCCAATGAGATAAATAGTAGGCATCATTGAATGAGTTTCTTCCAACTCTGAAGGGTCCAAGCCAAAATTATGCACTTCCCTTGACATCAGTAGGCTCTCCCTTCTTCGTATCCCACATCCAAATTGTATATCCCTCTTTGTAGTCCTTGGTATTGAATTTGGTTGTCTCTTGTACAACCCTGGTGTATTGTCTTGAGGGAGGAGGGTGCGATTCAGCTGTGAAAACTTCTTGCTGGGATGGTCGGATCAGTATGTCATCTTCTCCTTTCTTCAACAACTTAACAGCCCCAACTTCTTTGTCTTTATATTTGTTCAGGATTTGTTGATACTCCTTCTTATTTGGCCATTGTATCTGATCAAAGTCTTCTTTTGTAGCAAAAGGCATGTCATCAGGGGAAAATACAAGAATACTTTCTTTGGTTGGCTCATGTGTTTTGCTAGTTCCGATATCATCCCCTTCCCATTTGATGAAGCCAACACCTTTCCTTCTAAAACTTATTAAATAGTCATCTTCTTGTGTAGAAGAATAGTTATCCTAGTCTTCAGAGATGTCAGAGGCATCGTCAGGATAATCCACCCAATTTGTATCTCTTTCTTGCTCCAGAACGATGGGTTGGAGTCCTACCAAAGCACTATCCCTTATGTATGTTTCGTGCAAATGCAACACCTCATTATTACCTAGTGCAATGTTGTCCTTGTGATTTCTAGGAATATTCTGGTCACCCTTTCCCTTGGTCCATGTTATCTCGTTAATATTTTCTTCTTCTATCAAGGTAAGAGTGGGCCAACCTTGAAATAAGCATGGATCTACCAAGTTGTAGTCAATATGTCCATGATTACACCTTTAGATGTGTTCCATTCTCTTTGGCTTGTTATGCAAGGTGATGCAATCTTGGTCTCTGACGGGAATAGTTGTGCAGGACAAGTCCATCTGTAAACTCGTGCCTAAGGTAGAAACCCATTCCCTAGATAATATCATTCCCCAAGTGTCAAGTATATCGACAACAATAACTTCCATTATGATGGGGAAATCAGGGTAGTCAACAAGGTGCACTTGAAGACCTTCCATCAAGTTGTAGACCTTGATCCCCTTTGACTCAAATCTACAAACGTCGATATAAGGCCCTGTAACTTCTATCCCTAATTGGTTCATAACCTTCAAACTCATCATATTGACAGATGAATCAGAATCAAGCATGAAATTGTGAAGATATAGGTCATTTATTAGCAAGGAAGTGAGAAAGGGTGTTTGCTCATTTTACTCAAAATGACCAGTTTGTAATAGTGTGGAAGTTTCTTCAAACAATAACTGGTCATCTCGGATTTGTTCTATTAAAGAAGGGATTTCCAACATTTCACAAATCCTTTTGACCTTTTGTAAGATATAGATAGTGCTCAAGTTGCTCCTATCATTGCTAGGTTTTGGGAAATGTTGGGGTAGATTAACAGCATACACCTAGGGCTCTTCAAGCTTTACCCTTGAGTCCTCACTTGTTTGGCCCAAGTATTCAATCCTAGGCTTCCTCAAGTCTTGATTTTATTGGATTTGACTTGGCGTGAACAAGGTGAATATGGAATCTACAAAATTAGATTTCTCATGAGTAGCCTTAGGGTGATAACATTCAAAATAGCAGTCCTTGCATGACAAGGACTTAGGATCATCTTCTTGTCTTGCAACATTTTGTAGTTTCAAAGTGTTCAGACAATTTTTTTCTTTTCGAGTATGATATTTTATTGTTTGAGGAGGTCTCACAGAAAGAGGATTTTGGGTTTGTGACCTTTCTAACTAAGTGACTCCTTCAAAGGTACCTAAATCCTTAGAGGGTTCATGTTGTTTTGGAAAAATTAAGGCATCTTTCATGTTTGAGAAACCTGTGCTCCATTTCCTAGGGAAAGTATTGTTTTCTACCTCTAGAATCTTTGGGAGGTCATGCTCCAGTCCTCCCATGCTTTCTTTATTTAGCTCTCAAATGTCCTCATTGTTCAAAAAATCGACCTGACGGATGGACCGTTGAACTTGAGATTCTCTTCAATCTGGCACGCAACATCTTGAGCTTCTTTTAGGCTTGTAGGTAATCGATCCTTGAGGGTAAATTGTAAAGTTCCTTCTAAGCAGTCAAGGTAATGTTGGAGAATAGCACTCTTTGGGAGAGAATTGGGCTGAATTTTTCTAATGAGAGTGTTGAACCTATCATTGAATTCCCTAATGTCTTCGTCGGTTTGTTTGCAAACTTCAACGTATTGAGAGTAAAAGGAGGACATAATTTCTTTTTTACACCATCTGTCCTTGAAAGCTCATTCAATATCTTCAGGGGTTTTGATGCTTCCATTCAGGAGACCATTAATCCAACCTCTAGCACTCCCGATGAGTGAGCTTACAAAAAGCCTCATGAAGATGTCAGGATGTTCTTATCCTGATTTAGGGAAATTCATATCCCCCATAAAACTTATTCCAATGTAAGTTGCCATAAGATTCTACTTCTCCCAAGAATTTAGGTATCCAGGAATTAGCTTTTTTGGGGAGATGATGTAATCCTCCTTGGGTGTTAGTTAAGTCCAAATAGCCAAAATGTTCTTTGCGAGACCATTTAGGAGGATCTATGGGGGCAACAGGAACTATAGGAGAAGAAAGTGTGTAGTGACATCCGCTACGGGTCGTCATTTGTGGAGTCGCCAGATAGTTTTCTTGAAACTACCAAAGGGATGAGGGGATCACCCTCGGTGGATTCACCAGGTAAGATTTGTAAAATAAGGGCTTTTGAGGAAAGGCTTACCGAAAAGTATCGTCTTTGAGGAGAATTGACTCAGTGTTCCTCGACAACGACGCCAACATGTTATTGTGCAATTTGTACTTGTCCCGAAGGGAAAGGCTAAGGGAGGCAAATTGGTGTAACAGGAGGTTATCCTATCACTATCACCTTAATAAGATACCCCTTTATATTTAGGGATGATAACCCAAGGGAGACCTCCCCAGTGACTTGGGGGTTTGAGAAGGAAAAGGTTAGAGTGTCAAAAAGGCTAACATGGCCAATTTACATGAAATATCCATTTTTTTACATAAAATTGACAAATTCAACCCTAAATCAAGCAAGAGAGGTGACATCATGCCCTTCTAGGGTGACGTTGGGCCTCCTAGGTGAAACGTTGGCCTTCAGGAGCAAAATGTTAAGCTTCCCAAGGCCTATGGATCATGCCACATGTGCCACTTGGCACACAACTGCCTCCATTGTGTCCATCTAACGTTGGGTGACGACAAGGGTCACAAAGGTGACGTCATGGGCCTTCCAAGGCCAACATCATAGTGGGAGGGAAAGAACCCATGGGTCCAGGCCTACCAGGTTTTCTGTGATGGAACGTCCTCCTCTCTCTCCGGTGCAAGCCTCTGGTATGTGTCTACCCCTGGCTGGGGTCTCAGCATCTATCTGGTGGGATTTTATCCCTATGGAGGTCTGAACTAATCATATCCCCATGTGTACCTGTCCGTCGGGCATGGTCCTGCAGCAATAAAAAGTACACCCTCCATGGGCTCATAAGTCACATGGATCATAGCAATGTCAATCACGTCTAATAATCAAGTTATCTAAACATGTGCTTAAAACCCCCCCTTTCCCAGACAAGTGCTCAAAGACGTTATGTTATTCTACAAGCTAGGTTTGGAGAGGGTTTCAGGAGGTCCTATTGGGATAATTCTCATTGGATGTGGGATGTTTCCAGGTGAAGACCAATCTAGGTCATGTAAGTGGATGAGGTGGTATGGGGATGTTTGAGCAATGGGTGCAGTGATGACAGGGAAATGTATGGCTCACTTGTGGGTGCCTCTAAAGAGGGTGAGTTGCACCTTGTCATGGATCTATATGTTTCTAAGCCCATTCAATGTCTTTTACCTTTTTATCTTATTGATTTTTTCTTTCAAGAGAATAGCTGGGGGACATTGCCCTGGTGTGGTGACCAGTGGTGATAGTGTTACCCATAATCATTTCACGGAGATGAGAGGGTTTCCTCGTGATGAGACCCCCTTTCTCTTGGCTATGCCACCAAGAGCCACTACCCTGGCATGGTGACCAGCTGAATTGTAGTGTCATACAGCTACATTCCCATGGACGTAATAGGTTGGCTCGTGATGAGACCCCCTATCCTCCAACTAGGTCTTGATTTTATTATTTTATGGGTCCCTCCATTTCTTGTTGAGAATCATTTTATTGCTTTCTCGAGGATCCCTGGGCGAAGCATTTGAAGGTTTTGTTCTTTTGGATTTTATCTTTTGCCAACTACTTTTACCCTCTGGGCCTTTAGCCCCTTCTTCCCACAAGGAAAGGTACAACCTTTTGCTAGCTTGGAAAACCCAATGCATGAACCAATGCAGGGGATGGATGAGAGGGAAAATGATGAAAAGTGACAAGTATGGTGGGAATGGATGATGACCTTTCATGAACCCACCCAGTGGCAACTCAAATCCTAAGGGAACCAACTTGCTAGGGCATCTTGTCATTCCCCCGAGTTGTGGACAAGTGGAAAGGCATAAATTCCAAGCACACGTCTTGAAGCAAAAAGAATTAAATTCACATATTCAGATGTTTTGAGAATCAGAGTGACACATACCATGATACTCGGACTCATTACCTCATGGAGCAAGACCCATTATTGTTGCAGGACCAGGTCGATGGGATGGACGTTGCTACTGCTGATAGGATGGAGGCGTTGAAGAAGAAAGATGGGTCATCTAGGGCCAGGCTCAAGTCAATATGACTCTCAGTACTCCATGTCTAGGACCTGTGAGCCTCGAGACATAATCTCCTTAGTTATCCCTAGACTAGGGGAAAACAAGCCCAAATATTTATTTTATACACATGTAGTGGGCAAAAATATATATTATAAAAACCAAGACATTGATTATTAGAAGCATCCAATGGAATGTACATGAGGAAAGGATCTTTAAAATCTCTCTTGCATGTTCCAAGAGTTCATTCCAATGTTTTACAATTTTAATCTCAATTTCATTATTTGTCCACATGTGTGAAACAAGCAAAATTGAAATATCACAAAAGAATATTCATGAAGCAAAAGAAATAGAGTTAATTGGATGTTTTACCATTCGTTGCATGTTATTTGTTGTCCATTATTTGGATGTTAAGAGTATACTAAGAAAAAAATAAGACTACCAAGTATTTGTAATGCATTGCAAGCAAAACACTATATTAGATTTCCACCACCAAAGAACAAATTAAAGTTCATACCTCTAACCTCTTGAGTACATAAACATTTCCCAAGATTAACCCATTTGTCATGTGTACTAGTCCTAGTGATGATGGATGTTCCTTGTTCTTGTACCTTTAAGATATGTTCTAAATGTTATGCATTAATAAAGAAATAAAGAGCCATCATTAAACCAATTCATGATTCTAACTTATGGAGAATGGAATGAAGTACAAATACAATTTCTAACCAATTAATAATGCTAGTGCAAGGATTGCCCAACAAAACGCATATTGCAAAGAGAATGGAATATCTAATTTTCATTTGTCAAACAAGTAATTAAATGTGCAAGAAATAGTCAAGAACGAAGACAGTTTTGTTTTTTATTTTTTAAATAGATTAAATGTGCAATAAATAGTCAAGAACAAAGACAAAGCTTTGTTTTTTTTGTTTTTTAAATGGATAAGTCTCACTATTTGTGAGTACATCATTATAGAAATTAATTCACAAGCCTCGAGATTGTTTGAAAAGTCACTTTAGTGAGTCGAGATCTTTGAGAAGATGAAGAGACTCATTGGGTAATGAAAGGATAAGAAAGTGGAAGACCAAGAGCCATAAATTCTTGATATAAATAGAACTTTTCGCCTCAAGAAAATGGTTTTATGTTGGTCATTCAAGTTATTCTATTTGTTAATAGAGATCTTTGTTAGCTAGCTATTGTTATATTTTTTCAAGTTGACACTATACATGGATTAGTCTCTATTTTCATAGCTTTCATGGTGTGTGTGATTATGAGTATAAGAAACTGGTTTTATGTTGGTCATTCAAGTTATTATATTTGTTAATAGAGATCGTTGTTAGATAGTTATCATTATACTTTTGCAAGTTGTCACTATACATGGATTAGTCTTTTTTTTCATAACTTTCATGGTGTTTGTGATTATGAGTATAAGAATATGTGAACTACTTTCTTATACTTAGGTTTAATATTCTCACTTATATTTTGGCTTACTAATTTGGGTTTTTTTAATAGGGAATTTCATTATGGTGATGAACTATTTCCTAATGCATTGATTTCAGATTATGAATTCGTTATTGTTTTAGACTATTATCTCTATTATTTTATGTTTAATCACATCCAACCTAGTTGTATGATAGTGTAGTGTGCTTAGGAGTTGAATTACTTCACTCCTTGGTTCATTTTTTTATCTATATCGGGAAATTGTTGTGGGCTATTCTTGTTGTTTCTCTTTCTATATCACATTACACTTCCAACACTTTATTTTATTGCTCCTCGTTGTAGGATTTAGACTAGTTTTCATTTTTTGTTTTCTTCGTTTTCATTCTCATATTTTTGTTCCATATAATAGATTAGAGAGATTTGTTGAGTATCATTTCAACATACATATGGTAGTCGGTACGACATACCAAGGGGTTCACCTTCAAGGTTGGGAGTCCCAATTGGGATATTTATCCTAATGAACCTATGTGATTGACAAGAGTTAAAAGCCTACATAAGAAAATGGTGCTAAAAGGCTCAAGGGGGCGACATGTTGACCCATATAGGGATATTTCATACAATTTATTTTCAAATACATGGGTCTACCCATAATCTATGCTTAAGAGGATACCACTACATTATTATTGCACAGATTTTTACATGACCTCCCAAGAAAGGGAATCAATCTCTTGCCAAAGTTTAAGGGTAAAAGAAACATGATTACATTAAAGAATATTATAATTTATGAATGTAGACTTTAGTTATTAAATATTATTGAAGGAAGACGATGAAACAATTCAGGACTTCAATACAAGGTTTGAATAAATGTATTACCAACTTCATGGAAGACATAGGCCTCCACCATCATTAGCTTATTAATTCTATTTGTGTGACCTTCCTTTTTTAATTTCTCTTTTCATTATGAAAAAAGGAATTAGTGATTTAGCATTAGTATAGGAAGAAGATCAAAAGATTGAAAAGGACTTGCAAATGTAACATATATCCTTATCTCTATTCCTAAATCTCAATGATACTATTCAATATGAAACTCTTTCATTGGTTTCAAAGATAATCTAGAAGATTCAATCAAAAATATATATTAAAAATCAATGTGAAAAGATGGTTCTACATAATGATTCTATTCAAAATTCTTGTAAGCATAAAATACAAGATAAAATCACTATAAGTCCACATCAAAAATTATTGACACTTATGAAGAAGTTACTTTGAATATTATTTTGCATGTTTCGGTAACTAACAACTTGGTTAATAATGAATGTGAAACACTAACTACATGCCTTTCAAATTTAAAATATTTTCATGTGGAGAAAAAAGAGTATGACATGCATTCCTCCGGTGAGCTTCATGTGATAGATGATGAGTGCTTGATGGTTTTCGTTGAGCTACCAGTTTCAGATCTTGATTCTTGGTTGAAACTAAATGGAGTGGTGTGATATTTACATATTTGGAAAAGGAAGAAGATAATATTAGTGCTTTCCTTGAGCTCTTTGATCATGCTTCTCCTCAATGTGAAATGGTTAGATATTCTTATTATTGAATTTTCATGTATCTCAATTAATATATTTTGACTTGGATTTTGTTGTAGGAGTTAGATATTCTTATTATTGAATTTTCATGTATTTCAATTAATATATTTTGACTTGGATTTTGTTGTAGGAGTTAGATATTCTTATTATTGAATTTTCATGTATCTCAATTAATATATTTTGACTTGGATTTTGTTGTAGGAGAAGACCAAACAAAAGCATTGGAAAATGAAATACATAAGTCGAAACAACTTATTACTTTCCTTTGAAGACGAGGTTTATTCAAACAATGAGGTTGTCATGAAAGAATAATGATAGTGGTATTTATGATACTATTAAGTTTTGAATGAAGTCTTTCTTTCTCCAAAAGCTTTCACAGAATAACAAGTTTATGTTTCCCTTATATTTAGGCAAAGAGAATAAAATATCATGCTTCCAATATTTAGGCAAAGAGCACAAAATATCATAATATTATAAACCTAACCTACCCTTGCAATTCATGAATACTTCCTACATCATGTACAATGAATTTACATGATGTGACGATGTAGTGGGGTAGGAGAAAGATAAGTAGGCTAGTATTAGGATTTTCTTGCTTTCATAGATTAGCATCTGCTTATTATTTTCTTTCAATTCTCTACTTTATTTCATAGATTCGTTGCTTTGATTATTCAGATTTATTTTCGTGCATTTTTTGTTTTTATGATTTCATAGGTTAGGTTTTTGTTTTCTCATTTCAGTTTTGTTATTTGTTTTGGTGCCTCCACTTAAGAAAATGATGAGAGATGGATTTATATTTCTAAGGTTGAAATTTAGGTAGATTTAACTATTATTCATTTGTATTTAAAGTTAGTGATATTTAGAAAATGACTTGGAACTTTCCTAAATGACTAAACTTTTTATTATTCTCACGAATTTGCTTGGCTAATGAGGTGAATTACCCAATGAAACCTACATTAATCATTAAATGAGTTGGTATTTGTGATAGGTGAAAGCTAAAAGTCTTGGGATAAAATTCCAAAGGATATATTCCAAATACTTGAGCATGGAAAATCCTAAAAAAACCCAATGGAAGGAAATCTCACCTTGTAGATGTATCTTCCTTGTATTTTATACCACAAAAGATTTCCATTTTCTTAGGAAAAAAATGTAAAGCCTTTTCTCCACCCCCTAGAGTGCCTCTAAATGACTTGGTGATAGGTAGTGTTGACGGGGCAAAATTCGCCCTACAACAGTAAGGGGCACTCCTCATTACACAGCCCCAACTAGACTATGCACCATTTGGTTTACGAGACCCATCTGTAATTTGGCCTAACTACCATTGATTTTTCTGAGTTTTACCGGTTGCAATCTGGTTTACCAATGAAGATGACTGATGAATGGGTATGCAATGCAAAGATGTAGATAACGACTATGTATTAAAATAAAACTAATCTATTGCTAATCTATCCTACCCTATCCTAGCTAGGAGCATACTAAAGTAATTGGATGAGTTGTAAATGAAACCAAACTCTACATAAAAACCCCACACTTGTAGCTAAAATGAAGGTGCAAGTTCTGAAACATGTGCATGCATACATATAACCAGAACAATCTAAATTATATTTATGCATATGTTAACAACTCAACAATCTCAGGACGTAAAGATATATGAAAGAATAATCAGAACTGCAGAATAACATAAAGTGCATAAGATCAATCTATAAGCAAACAAGCATTCTTACAGTCCATGTGAACAACATACATCCCACTTGAAATAGTTCACATCAAAGACAGCTACCCACATAAATTCTTCTTTCTTGCAAAAACTAGCCCTGAGGGCTTCTCAATATTCATTAACAGAGTATAAGTCCTTGAATTAGTTATTGAGTCTATACGGTGCTTGAAGAGCCCCTTTACAAAATAGGCATCTTCTTTCTTACATACAATCACTTGTAACTCCTAAGTGAATATTTGTATTTCCTTTAAAGAAGTTGTTACAAAATTGTTCAGTTTCATTTTGCTCGGTGACAAGTGTACATAATGAGGACAAAATTAAGGTTAGTTGAGAAAAGGACAAAATAGAATATAAGTAAGAGAAATTTCTTATTGTTATTTTGTCTTGTTCAGAATTTTTGTCCTTGAGATAAACTATCCACACCTCCAACTGATCATGCAATGAAATGATCCTTCGGTAAAGTAGTTATTATAATGTTGCATTGTGCATGGCTATGTTGTCTTCTATGACCAACATATCCTTAGAAAGGGTATCCATAAATGCTTGGATCATGGTGTGGACTCTGGTAGGTTGTATAATATGTTGGTCTATCAGGTATGTGGTCATGTTGGTGGTTGGTTCAGTGACCATTCGTAGATGATTAGTGTTGTCTTGGATTTTTTCCGCTAAATCTTCCATGACCAAGTTCTTCCAATTGAGGGAATCGACATCCTTTAATTAATTCTTGAGTAACCTTATGCAATTTTGAGCATATTTCCATTGACTTTGTAGTTTATTTATCATCTCTTTAGCCAACCAATTGATAATGCTCTAATGAGTGGATATTAATTTTCCTCTTCATTTTAGAGGGGCGATAAAGCTCGAATGGTGCATCAGGGTTCTCTGCGATCCATTGGGTGATGTAACCTATTATTTCCCAAATCGTGTTGAATTGTGTGAGCTTTTCTTGTACCTGACTATATTGATCTATAACAGTGGCGAACACTTGTTGGAAGAGATGCATATTTTCATACATGTCTATGATGGCTTCTTCTAGTTTTGTTCTTATTTTCTCCGCACTTGCTTTGAAGTTCTAGACAATGCTTTCATCTATCCTCACTTGTTGGAGTTTCTCTTCTAATTCCCTTATTCTCACATCATTTTCCTAGTTCTGCTAGCACAACCTCCTAATATTGTCTTCATTAGTGTTCATGAATGCAGTGCCAGTTGCAGCCGTGGCTATTGGATTTTCCCTTATGTCTCCTATTATGGGAACTTGTGTAAGGACTGAGATCGAGATTCCTTGGGTTGTCGATGCCTTCTTTACTTGTTCTTGCACAATCGTATCAGACCTACTGTTGTAAGTGAAGCTTCTTTGTAACGACCATTAATTATTAATATGAATAATTTCATAAATAATCCTAAAAATTAGCTAAACTATAATTAATTATTATATAACCTTAATTAATTATATGTTATTAATTAATTATTTTTTACTATGATTAGTTTAAGTATGATT
>SNQJ01S0084408.1:0-13751 GCA_010110895.2 Picea sitchensis
TTTTAATTTTTTAGCCAATTTTGTATAGTTTTGGCCCTTTTGTTGTGCTGTGGAGTTAATCCTTGTGCCATGAATGACTGTTTTTCTGTGCTGATGATGCGGAGTTCTTGTCTCCCTGTGCGGACGAAATTTCAGTGATAACACTCCTTAGCATATTCAAATATGCATGCCCACCATAGCCTTGCGTGTATTACCTTCTGCATTGTTTCCTTTTTGGTGTTGTGTTTCTCAACAATTTCTTTGTGTGGCTCACAAAGAATCGTGTCACGTTCATGTTCCAATATGCACCTGCGTAGGATTTTGTCCATTCCAAGATCGTATAAATGGCCTGCGATCAACCAGTAATCGATGTTGTGGGTCACTAACTGTATGCATTGAGTGTGAGTGTAGAATTTCGTTGCATGACCTATGTTGAGGTAGGTTACAATATCGATGATTTGATCTGAAACTACTTCGACCCTAAATAGTTGTGTGTCAGGGAGCTCATCATCTAAATTGCCCCCAGTTTCCCCAGACTCTATTAATGAGACATGCTGTAGCCCAAGATTATGTTTTCCTGGTTGGAATACCACTTCAAAATCAAATTCTTGAAATAACATAAGCCATCATCATATTCTCCCCCCCAACATTATCTTATTGACCAAATACTTGAGTGTCTAATGGTTGGTAAAGAATTTGAATGGGATGTCGAAAGTAACGTCGAAAATTATATGGGACATAGGTTGTATAATTATTCTTGGAATTGAATAGCTTCCTATTGGAAAAGTAGACCAAGTGATCAATGTTTTTTTCATCGGGCTATGTGAGCACTATACTAAGCACAATTGAGGATGTGTCCATAGGCACATGGAATAATATAGACCAATCTAGGAATATGAGGATCATTGCAGTCACTAACTTCTATTTTATCATATCTAACACCTCCTAGCATTCTTAGGTCCATACATACTTTGTATCCTTGCATAGTAACTTCTCTAATGGCACAACATTTTTAGCATAATTGTGTATGAAACGTCTATAGTATTTGGTGTGTCCCAATGTGGAATGTATATCTCTTACCGAAGTTGGTTCCATCGTGTCCACTATTTCTACATTTTTTGTTGGATCTATGAGAAATCCCTCCTTCCATATGACATGTCCTAGTAGCATGCCAATTGGTGTACAAAAGATACATTTTTTTAAGTTCAAAGAGATCTACAACTATCTGCATCTATCTAGTATCAATCGTAGTGTCTGCATACGTTCTTTCAGTAGGTTAAACATCATCCAATCATCCAAGTATACCTATAGAAACTTATGTATGAAGTCTTTAAACGTTGCGACCACAATTTAGGAAAACACTGCAGGTGCATTCTTCAGGCCAAAGGGCATTATTGTGTATGCAAATGAGCCTGATTATTTCGTAAAAAAAAATGATCTTGATCTTCTTCTGCAATCAACACCTGGTGATATCCTGAGAAGCCATATGTGAATGCATAGGCTTTACACCCACCCACATTCTCTAGCGTTCGATCCAAATGTCTGCACATTTTTTCCTTGTACTTTGGGTTCAATCGGTAAGTTCTCCTTTTGATCAACTTAGTGGATTTAACTAAATATTCATTTCTCCAAGGGACCCCCTAATTGTTGGAAATATTTATATTTTTGACTCACTAGTTCAGTGATAGTTAACTGGAGTATTTATATTATATACTTTCTATTTTATACCATCACTATTATGCATGCATAATAGTGATGGTCTAAAATAGAAAGTATATAATAGAACTACTCCAGTTAACTACCACTGAACTAGTGAGTCGGAAATAGAAATATTTCCAACACCCCCCCTGAACATCAATATGGAGTAATAAAAAATGAGTCCCGACAATGAGGCCATATTAGGTACTCATGAACAATGCAAATAATGAAGAAATAATAATGATGAAAGAGTGAAAACCGCGTGGGAACAAAACCCCCCCTCAAAATACAATGCATTAAAAGAATAAAAGGCATCTGCTAGACAACTGTGTTCTTCACTCCAAGAAGATCCCACAAAGTCTGAAATTTCTGCTCACTGAAATTCTTCATGAAGATGTATAAATATTTATGGATGTGATGAAGTCCTTTGGAAACCTTTCTTTCCTTGTACCTCTTGATCATGTGGACCCATATTCACATGAAAAGTTTCCTCCCTGGTGGAAGTGGAACCAGATCCCAAGTCTAATTCTCTAGGAGTGAGTCATACTCCTCCTACATGGTTGCTTCCCATAATGGATTTCCCATAGACTTATTGTAGATATGTGGATCAGAATATTTAACCATATATAAATGAATGGGCATCTATAGCTCATAAGCTGAAAGTACATGAGAAGGATCCTCATGCTAAGATCAAGTCCTCCTTGAATCCAATGGAATCCCTGCAAGGTTGTCTGTTGCCTGAAGCGTGGATTGTGCCCACTTGGGAATATACTAAAGCTCTGGTGTTGGCTCCTCATATGGATGTAATACCTTCTCAAATCCATGTATATAACCCTATGAATCTGATTCTAAATATGTAGCATATAAGTGTATGGAATCATCATCTCTAATGTCTGGAACTGATGGAAGCAAAAGAGTATCTGGATGTTGCACTGGTGGTGCATGCAAAGGACTCTTATTAAATTTAAAATTACACTCAATGATGAGTTGTTATATATATGGATCTATCAACCTATGCCCCTTCACATCATCTAGGTATCCCACAAATATTAAAGGTGTGCTCTATGGGTCTAATGCTTTCCTCTTTTCAGAAGGAATATGGGCCCATGCGTGAGATCCAAAGATGTGAAAGTGTGTGGCATTTGGTTTTTCACTTGTCCAAGCCTCAAAAGGTGTCATGTTCTCAACATATCTATGAGGATATATGTTTTTTATGTAAGAATCACAGTTAAGTGCCTGATCCCAAATATTGGAAGGAAGAGACCTTGCATGCAACATGCAACTGGTCGTCTCCTTGAGAGATCTTTTCTTCCTTTCAACAACTCCATTTTGTTGTGGAGTGTATGGAAATGCATGTTGCAACTAGATACCAACCTCATGACAAAGATTCTAAACATATATATTGATATACTCCCCCCCACAGTTTGTATGGGGCATCTTGATATTCTTCCTAGTTTGTGTCTCTACTAGAACTTTGAAGTCTTTGAGATGCTCAAAAATTTCATACTTTTTCCTTAGAAAATAAACCCAAGTATAGCATGAGTAATCATCAATAAATTTAAGGGCATACCTTGCTATTTTTATGGATGGATGTGGAAATGGACCCATGAGATCACTATAAACAAGATCAAAGGACGAGGAGGCTCTCTTTTCCTTCACCTTTTCAAACTTCTCTTCATGATTCTTTCCAAGAATGCATCCTTCACAAACCCCTTAAAAAAAGTGAATGTATAGCAATCCTTTGACCATTCCTTGATTGGAAATTCATTTCATGTACCTAAATTTTAAATGACCAAATATGTCATGCCATACTCTACTACTATCATCAACATGCGTTAGTAGTAAAGAGGAGTTATGGTTAGCAAACTTAGTGAATTTATACAACCTTGATTTTTGATCTACCTCACCAATTGCAATAATGGAATTGTCATGCATGTCAAGTACAAAAACTGAATATGATGTAAATTCAACCTTTTTACCTTTCTAAGTGATCTGATAAACTGAGACAATATTTATAGAAACCTTTGGAACATGTAAAACATTCTCAAAATTGCCATTAGGGAGTTCCACTCTTCCCTCTCTTGCTACAGTGACTGGAGTATCATCCCCCATGAGAATAGGGGGTCTTGAGAATGAACTCATAGAAGTAAATACTTCATCTTTCACTGCCATATGATTTGATGCGCCAAAATATATAATCTATGAATCAAACGAGGAATTAATTGCAACAAGAGCATGATTATTACATTTCTTAGGAGTAGGATCTTCTTCTTTCTTCTTCTTGTCTCCTTCAAGAATGAAGTTTCCAAGGTTGGTATGTTGAAGTACCTATGCCATAACATCGATTTTCTTCTTCGTGTTGTTGATTAATTGGGTTGGTTTTCATTGATGTCAACCCTTGAAGCAAGTCCAGTAGGAAATTTCGGTATCTCCAATAGTATGTTTAAAGGACTCAATCTTGTTTGATGTATAATGGTACAAATATTAGTATATTTGTAGGTGAGACTATTCTAGATGGATAGTACATGTCATTCCATTTCCGACGATATGTGGAACATCACATAACTCCTCCCGGTTAGAGATTTATGGCCTTGTGAATTTGGAGAACCCTCTTGAGTTATATAGAAGCCCCTAGAAGGTCAAAGAAGTCAAATTATTCTAGAAACTCCTAGAAGAAGTTGACTAGTCATAATGGGTGAAACTAGGAGTTAATCATGGGTTAAGTTGTTGCAATAAGAAAATAATTAAAAATAAATTATTTGCAACTAGAAGTGGAGAGTTTATTATCTATGGATAAAATAGTTATAAGTGGACAAGTGGTTAGAAGTGTGTTAGCACTAAAAATAAGGAAGTTGGGTTAAGTTGGTTAGAAGGTAACCCCTTGAGGAAGCTACATGGAAGTATAAATAAGAGAGAAAGACTCTTATATTAGCACCTATTGAGAACATTGAATATATATTATTTTGTAAGGTTTATTGTAAGTACTCATTGATGCATATGAAGTTACACAACTTTGAGGTAGCACGAAGGGTTGACGGTGAAATTTTCAGAATTACAAAAATACTGAAGAAAACAAAACCCTAGTTTTTGAGGTGTATGTGGGATGCAGTGGAGAAGGGAGAATACATACGTCGCTTGGCAGTATAATAGAGTGTGTACATGTGGGAAAATCCATGAAATCATGAGTTGTTGAGGGTGCCAGGTTCTCAAAATCTGAAAGAAATCTCCCAGGAATTTCTACAGTGATTAGGTACAACAAATCTATCTAGAGATTCAAAAGGTATGTCATATTCTTATGTGTAGTTGGATATTGTTGTGTCCATGAGATGTGGTTATGTGAGTTTTAGTTTTTTCCCTAGAGAGGGTGTTGGTTGTATGTCACTTATGGTATGAGATAGATCTATAGAAATACAAAATTGGTATGTTGATATTATTCAGTGGTTCATCTTGTTGGGTCAAGTGTTGAGACATAGTTGTATTTCTTGGTACATGGTTGAGGGTTTTGATTGTGAAGTGGTTGTGAAGTTTTTTGTATGGTGTGAGGTTGCATGTTATTAAGGGTTTGATTTTTAGTCCATGTCAGGATTATTACACTTGTTCATGATTGTACACACATTTATGGCACATGACTAGAGAGACATAGATGCATTTGGTTAAGGAATTTCTAATATGATGTATGCACAAGGTAAAGCTACAGATAAGACATGGTGACAAGTTGTAGGTTGATGCAATAGAGGTACAAAAGTGTTTGAAGTTTCAGAAAAGGTGAAAACCCTAGCTTTCTAAAGGTGTATGCAGGCTGCAGTATAGACAGGACATGTACATATGCAGGTTGTAGTATAGGCAGTACGTGTACATACGTAGGCTACAGTATAGACAGAGCGTGTACATATGTGAGTTGCAGCATAAACAAGTCGCGTACTTGTTGGATTTTATTGGTATAGGATTAGTATAGATACAGGTTGGTTACAGGTCAGTGGCACATGTTGATTACAGGTTGTTGGTATAGGTTGGCACAAGTTTACAGTGGCATATCTCATAGTAACATTGTGGCAGTGGTTTCATCATTTGACACTTATATTCCAAGGTGGAAGGATGGGGCAAGGATAGGCGGTTGTAGCCACCTTCCGATTATAGTCAGAGAAAATAGGGGGTTGTAGCCTCCTTCTGGTTGTGGCCATAGAATTGGGGAGTTTGAGCTTCCCTCAGGTTGTATCCTGAAAATATAGGGGGTCGAAGCCTCCTTCCAATTGTAGTTGGAGAAAAAAGGAATTTTGTGCTTCCAATGAATGTAATTCTTAAAGAAATACAAGAAAAATCATTATGTGGTTTACTCCCGCATTATGTTTCCAAGTAAAAATATTGGTGTACTATGTATGTGTATGATTGTTCATTGCCCATGGTTTATTTACTCTGCATTTATTGAATGATAATGGTATATTGATCGTAAATATAAATAGCACTTGCATGATTTGGTTAAAAGGATTAAAAATATATATTATTGATTCACGCCCCCCCCCCCCTCTCATTAATCCAAAAATTGGTATCAAAGCAGGTTCCTTCAAGAATCAGTTAAACCAATAGAAGGTAGATCATGGAGAGAAACGATATGCATAAAAATGGAATACCATTGTTTGATGGACAAAACTATGCATTTTGGAGTAGAAGGATGAAAACATATATACAAGCATAGGGATTCGAAGTTTGGTAATCAGTAGTATATTGATACAAAGAACCTGTCGTTCATCCAACAAATGAAAATGGAAGGAAGCTCATTTTAAATAATTCTAAAGCCAAATATGCTATCTTGAATGGTCTGGTTGATTCGTTATATGTCAAAATTATGCATTGCATCTCAGCAAAGGAAATTTGGCATAAAATTTAGAATGTTTATGAAGGAGACACAAAAGTCAAGGTAGTAAAGCTTCAAACTTACAGAGGTCAATTTGAACAATTGAAGATGAAGGAAGATGAAAATATTACAACTTACTTTCTATGAGTCGATGAAGTAGTGAATGCAATCAGAGGTTTGGGAGAAGAAGTTAATGAACCTATAATTGTTCAAAAGGAGATAAGATCTCTTCCAATGAGATTTGATCCTAAGATCTTAGCAATAGAAGAAAGAATAGATCTGGACTCGATAAGCATGGATGAGCTACATGGAATATTCACAACCCATGAAATGAGAACCAAATAGGAGAATCCAGACACAAAAGAAGAAGCATTAAAAGAATCCAAGAAGTCAAAGAAAAATGGAAATAAAAAGGAAAAATTAGATAGCAGTAGTAGTGACATCTTAGAAGATGATGAATAAGTATCCGACTTCTTCAGAAGGCTAAAAAATGGAACCAATGGAAAATACAAAGGTAAGCTTCCATTGATCTGTTTTAATTGTGATGTTATTGGTCATTTTGATAACAAATGTCCCCATAAGAAAAAGAAAAGAAATAAAAAAGATGATTCAAATATCAAACAAATGTACAAAGGAAAAAGAACCAAAAAGAATATTTTCAAGAAAAGTATTTGCCCAAAAGAAGACAACACCTCATCAGAAGAAGATGAAGACCGTGAAAGCGAGACAGAAAGGGTTCTATTCATGGCAATAGAAAAATTCGATGAAGAAGGCACCGAAGAAGAATATGAAGAGGCAAAAGTTGACTATAGAGAAGAATTGTTGAGTGTTATAGAAGTTATAAAAAGAGAAAAGAAGAAAAACAAGTCACTGCAAGAAGAACTAAAAAGAAGAGAGGAAACTCAAAATTCCAACTCTGAGGAACTAGAAAAGATGATCACTAAATTAAAAATTCAAGTTGAAGAAGACAAAAGAATTGAAGAAGCACTCAAAGAATGGTTAGAAGAAAGAGACAATATCATTGGAAATTTTGTAGCAGAGATTGTCACATCGAGAAAATATATTCAAAAGAAAAACATGCAAAATATCTCTACAGTTTTGGACAATATTATTAGCAGTCAAAGGCCAAATCATGGCAAGTACGGACTTGGATACAATCAGACAGAAAATGGATCAAGATCCAAAACAACAGATCAAGAAACACAACAAAGAAGCTATGCAGAGATAGTCATAGGAGACGATAAGTGTTACAAGGAAGATCAAAGGGACACTCCTCCGCCCAAAAGATTCAGATTTCAGTATCAGCTATAGTAAAAAACAAGCAAGACTCAAGAATCAGAAGGTTTCATAAGAGTAAACCCTTTAATAAGATATTAAACTCCTAGGTATCAAACTGTCTTCTTTGGTTTATGTTATCCATGTAATTTTTTTGGACATAAAGTTGTAAATTACAGAGAAAATAGAAGAAACAAAAACAACTTTGAAAGTCATGCACAAAATGGTTATCCAAGAAGTCCTAGTGAAACACAGAGAAGAAGCTACAATGGGTTTGAATCTTTGAGCACTAAAGTGGAATGCTGTAAGTGAAAAAACATTGGACACATGGCCAAAGATTGTAGAATGACATCCCCCTTACAAAATCACAATAGAATAAAAAAAGTCACAGATAGGAACCTCAGCAGAGAATGTGGATAAGAAAGAAGAATCAATATAAAATTGAAGAATCCACACTTTCTCTACAAGCTAAACACTAGAAACGTGGTTGGTATGTTTACAGTGGCTACTCAAATAACATGACAGGTGATGAGGACATGTTTCTCACCTTGAGAAAGGAAAGATATGGATCAGTCTCTTTTGGAAATGTTGACTCGACTAGAATTATTGGAAGAGGCACAGTCAGAATTGGAAATAAGGATACCAAGGAAAAAAATGTTTTACTAGTGCAAGACATGAAACATAATCTTTTGAGTGTAATTCAAATGTGTGACCAAGGTCACAAAATTTTGTTTAATTCATAGAAATGTGAGATAAAAAAGGAATATTCATGAAGAGTAGTGGCGACAACTATGAGAAATTCAAGAAACATATATGTATAAGGTGAAATTGGAAAACAAAGATGTTGTTTAGGAAAGTAAGATGAAGTTTGACTATGGCATGGAAGAATGGGTCACATAAACTTTGACAACCTTGTCAAAGTAGACAAAAAGGAATCATTCATAGAAATGCCTCAGATCACAAATCCAACCAATAGATTGTGCAATCATTGTCAACAAGGAAAGAAAACAAAGACCAAGTTCAAATCAAAGGAATACTCAACAACAAGACCATTGGAAATTGTGCATACTTCTCTAGTTGGACCAACTAGAACAAAGGGTTTAAAAGGTGAGAAATATTGTATGTTATTAGTTGATGATTATACAAGGATGACTGCAGTCGTTTTTCTCAAGAAGAAGTCAGAAGCATTTGAGAACTTCAAGGTATACAAGGAAATGGTTGAAAATGAAATGGATTCAAAAATCAAATATTTGAGATATGATAATGGAGGAGAGTATACTTCAAAGGAATTTATGGATTTTTGTAGCAAGTATGGAATAAAAAGACAATTCTTTGTTGCTAGGACATCTCAACAAAATGAAGTTGTCAAAAGGAAAAACATGACAGTACATGAAATGGCTTGAACTATGTTAATGGATTCCAAGTTGATAGATGCCTTTTGGGAACATGCAATGCATAAAACATTTCATATTCAAAACAAAGTAATTCTCAAAAACAACAATGATAAAACTCCCTATGAGCTATGGAAAGGAACACCGATGAATGCGAAGCACTTTAGAGTTTTTGGAAGTAAATGTTACATCAAAGGAGAAGATGGTAGAATGGGAAAATTTGATTCTAATGTCAACACAGGAATACTTGTTGGGTACTTGAGCACAAGAAACGAATAAAAATGTTTCAATCTGAGGCTCAACAAAGTTGTGGAAAGCATCAATGTGACAGTTAATGAGATAGGTGGACGAAAAACAAAGGAAGAAGAAAAGGATTCAATGGAATAGGTTCATGAAGAAGAAGCAAAGGAAGAAGAAGAAGCAGAAGTGGAAGATAAACAAGAGCAGGTAGAAGTAGAAGAGAAAGAACAACAAGATATTCAAGTACCTCCAAAGACACCAAGAAAAAGAATACAAAAGAATCATCCATCAAAGAAGGTTATTGGGAACAAAGATACAGGATTTGAGACTAGAAGAAGAATGTGTTCACTAGAACAAATTCACCTCGCACTCTTATCCTCGATTGAGCCAAGAAGCTTTGAGGAAGCCAGCAAGGATGAATTTTGGGTAAAATAAATGGATGAAGAGTTGGATCAGATAGAGAATAATGACACTTGCTAATTGGTTCTAAGACCAAGGTACAAGAATGCGATCGGCACAAAGTGGGTATTCATAAATAAATTGAATGAAGATGGACATCTTACTAGGAAAAAATCTATCTTTGTATTTAAAGGATATGCACAGGTTGAAGGTATTGACTTCGAAGAGACATTTTCTCATGTTTCTAGAATGGAAGCAATCAGATTGATCCTATATTATGCATGCTCCAATAATATTAAAGTGTATCATATGGACGTGAAATCAACCTTTCTGAATGGGGAACTAGAAGAAGAAGTCTACATTTCTGAAACCAAAAGGATTTCAGTTGTCAGAGAATGAAGATTATGTTTGCAGGTTGAAGAAGGTCGTGTATGGTTTAAAACATGCCCCTAGAGAATGGTATTCTAGATTGGACATATATCTACAATAGCAAGGGTTCAGAAAATGAAATGCAGACATCAACCTCTACATCAAGGTAAATCAAGATGGTATTTTATTAATTGAAGTTTATGTGGATGATATTATCTTTAGAAGTGATGATGGCAGGTTGAGACAACAATTTGCAAAGGATATGCAGAGTGAATTTGAAATGTCATTACTTGGATAACTATGCTTCTTTCTTGGTCTTGAAATATGTCAAAGCAACCAAGGAATTTTTATTTCTCAAACCAAGTATATCAGAGAAATGATAAATAGGTTCAGAATGGAAGATTACAAACTAGTCGATACTCCTATGCAAACCAGTTTCAAGTTAAGTAAATATGATTATTCAAAGGCTATAGATCAAAGGTAGTACAAGTCAATGATTGGCAGCTTATCCTATGTGACAACATCCAGACCAGATGTTATGCAGAAAGTTGGAAAGGTGGTACAATTTCAAGCAGCACTAAAGGAATCACATGTTCTAGAAGTAAAGAGGATATTCATATATCTCAAGGGTACATAAGAGTTTGGATTATGGTAACCAAAAGGAAAGGATTTATCACTTATTGCCTACACAGATGCATATTGGGAATGTTTCATTGATGATCGGACAAGCACAAGTGGAGAAACATTCTACTTGGATGATTTTTTGGTATCTTGGCTAAGAAATAAATAATCATCAGTATCATTGTCTATAGTCAAAGCAGAGTATACTGTAGCAGCATCATGTTGTACACAGGTTCTATGGATGAAAAAAACCCTGACAAATATACAGGTTGAGTATGATGATCTCATTCCAATATATTGTGATAATACAAGCACCATCAATATCTCAAAGAATCCAGTGATGCACTCCAAGATGAAGCACATTCCAATAAAGTATCACTTTGTACAGGAACAAGTTGTAGAGAGGAAAATAAAAGTTGAATATGTGGGAACAAAAGAACAAGTTGTAGATATATTTACAAAACCGCTTCCAAGGGAAGATTTTGAGTATCTTCGACAAAGACTCGGAGTAATTTCTACTCCAAAATGAATGTTTTTGAATGCTTATCTTATATTTATTAGATTTACACAAGGAAGAACCATAAATAGGACAGTTCAGTTTGGGGGAGAAGTTTCAGGAAGAGTTCAGTCAGTGGGAGCATCCCCAAGGAAAGTTTAGTTAGGGAGAGCAGCCCCGACGAGAAGTTACCTTTGCCATTGATGTCAAAGGAGGAGGGATTCATCATATGCATGGATAGAGAATTATATTCTTAGAGAGAGAGAACACATGCATGTTTCCAAGAAGATCGATGGTCACAGGGGGAGCATGAGTGATATGGATTCAGTGTTGCATCAGAGTGTTGCCATCAATGCCAAAGGGGGATATTGTTGATTAATTGGGTTGCTTTTAATTGATTTCAACCCTTGAAGAAATTCTGATAGAAAATTTTGGTAGCTCCAAAAGTATGGTTAAACGAATTAATATTGTTTGATGTATAATGGTACAAAGATTAGTATATTTTCATATGAGACTATTCTAGTTGGATAGTATATGCCATGCCATTTTCGATGACATGTGGAAAAGTACATAACTTCTCACAGTTAGAGTGTTATGGCCTTGTGAAGTTAGAGAACCCTCTTGAGTTATCTAGAAGCCCCTATAAGGTCAAAGAAGTCAAATTATTCTAGAAACTCTTAGAAGAAGTTGACTAGTCATAATGGGTGAAACTTGGAGTTAATCATGGATTAAGTTGTTTCCATAAGAAAATAATTAAAAATAAATTAGTTGCAACTAGAAGTGGAGAGTTTACTATTTATGGATAAAATAGTTATAAGTGGACAAGTGGTTAGAAGTGGGTTAGCCCTAAAAATAAGGAAGTTGGGTTAAGTTGGTTAGAAAGTCACCCCTTGAGGAAGCTACATGGAAGTATAAATAAGAGAGAAAGGCTCTCCTATTAGCACCTATTGAGCACATTGAATATATATTATTGTGTAAGGTTTATTGAAGGTACTCATTGATACATCTAAATTTATGCAAGTCTGAGGTAGCATGAAGGGTTGACAACAAAAGTTTCAGAATTGCAGAAATACTAAAAAACCCCTAGTTTTTTAGGTGTATGCAGGATGTAGTGGATAAGGGAACGTACTTACGTGTGATAGAAATATAACATGGTGCGTAAATGTGGGAAAAGCCATGAAATATTGAGTTTTTTAGGGTGCCAGGTTCTCAGAGTCTAATAGAAAGCTCCCAGGAAGGTCTACAATGATCAGGTACATCAGATCTATCTACAGATTCAAAAGGTATGTCATATTCTTATGTGTAGTTGGATATTGTTGTCTCGATGAGATATGGTTATGAGAGTTTGAGGTTTTTCCCTAGAGAGGGTGTTTTTTGTATGGAATTTATGGTATGAGCTAGATTTATAGAAATATAGGACTGGTATGTTGGCATTACTCAATGGTTCATCTGTTGGGTCAAGTGTTGAGACATAGTTGTATTTCTTGGTACATGGTTGAGGGTTTTGGCTATGAAGTGATTGTGAAGTTGTTTGTTTGGCATGAGGTCGCATGTCAATAAGCGTTTGATGTCTAGTCCATGTGAGTATTATTACACTTGTTCATGATTGTACACACATGTATGGCACATGACTAGAGAGACATAGATGCATTTGGTTAAGGAATGTATAAGATGATGTATGCATAGGGAACATCTACAGATAAGACACAGTGACTGGTTACATGTTGATGTGACAGAGGTAGCAAAGTGTTTGAAGTTTTAGAATAGGTGAAAACCCTAGCTTTTTGAAGGTCTACGTAGGTTGCAGTATAGATAGGGTGCATACATACATGAGATGTAGCATACATAGGTTGCATAACTCTTGGGTTTTGTTGGTACAGAATGAGTATAGGTACAGGTTGGTTACAGGTCAATGGAACGGGATGGTTATAGGTTATTGATGCAGGTTGGTATACGTTTACAGTGGCATATCCCACGGTTACAGTATGGAAATGGTTTCATCATTTGACACTTATATTTCAGGGAAGAAGGAAGGGGCAAGGATAGGTGGTTGTAGCCTCCTTCTAGTTGTAGCCAAAAAACATAGGGGGTTGTAGCCTCCTTCTGGTTGTAGCCATAGAATTGGGTATTTTGAGCTTCCCTCAGGTTGTAGCCTAAAAATATAGGGGGTCGGAGCCTCCTTCCAGTTACAATTGGAGAACAAAGGAATTTGGTGCTTCCAATGAATGTAATTCTTAAAGACATATAAGAAAAATCATTATGTGGTTTTCTCCCGCATTGAGTTTCCACGTAAAAATATTGGTGTAATGTGTAAGTGTATGTGTATGATTGGTCATTTCTCATGGTTTATTTACTCTTCATTTATTGAATGATAATGGTATATTGATCATAAAGATAAATAACACTTACATACTATGGTTAAAAGGATTAA
>SNQJ01S0084408.1:14416-30239 GCA_010110895.2 Picea sitchensis
TCCACTTTGATCCCAAGAGATATCTACTAGAATGGAAAGTGGAGACATAGATAACATATTTTGGTCCTAGATTAGCCAAGATTGTTAGAATAAGTTGGTATACTTTTGTTGAATTATCAATACCAAAAGATGTCAAGCTCAATATCAAATATTTTAACTTGGTAATGAAATCCTATATATTATCAAAACTTTTAGGATCCAAGGTATTCAACTCTACCTCAAGCATATGACCTCTCATCTCATCCTGCTTTCCAAAGAGAATTTCCAAGGTGGTCTAGATATTGTTTGGAGTCTTGCATGCGGAAACATAAAACCATAAATCAGCTTAAATTAACTCAAGAATAATTATTGTGGCCTCATCCTTACGGTTCGTTCATCTAGTCTTCTCAATCGATGATGTAGGTTTTGTTTTTTTCGTCATCATCAAATTGTACAATCCTTTCCTTTTGAGTTGGAATTCAGCCTTCGGCTTCCATTCAAAATAATTGTATTGTGTGATTATTATCACCAAATTTGCTTGAATAATTTGTGTTGTATCCACTCCTCTTATTGGTACTAAAAAACCGAGAAAATGTTTCCTAAGAAATCACTGAAAAAACACTTTTTCAAGAGTGTCTCTCCCTGTCTAAAGGCCACAGTGAGACACTTTCAAGAGTGTCTCACCTTGTATAAATTCCACGGTGTTGCACTTAGTAATTTCCGAACCCTATGCAATGCTATATTGTGACACTTTCAAAAACTGTGAAAAAATGGTTGCGAAACTATCCATAAATTTGCAATTTTATAATACTGTTGCACCTTATGACAGGGAGAGGGTGCGACACTCTTATAATTTCTCACTTTTCAATAGGGAGAGGTTGTGACACTATTAGATACATGTATTATGCACGCCAAAACTTTGATTTCCCTCTTCTCTAGCTTGTCCAGTTTTCTCTAAGCAACTCGACTCTGATACCATGTCAATGTTTCATGGAAACCTGCACAGGAGACCTAGATAAAGAAAATACAAACAAAGCTTATCAAGAAAAGGATGAGATATTCAATATGGAAGAATGATAAAATATACTCACACTACTCCAATGAGATAATCAATATCAAATGATACAATGAATGAGTGATACACACTCATATACGACAGAACATTCCATAATTAAGAAAAGCGAACAATCAGTGAGCTCTTATTAGGAATGCATGCATGCATGCATAATAGTGATGGTCTAAAATAGAAATTCTATAATATAAATACTCCAGTTAACTACCACTGAACTAGTGATTCGAAAATAGAAATATTTCCAACAGTAATCCCCTCCATTTTTGAAAAACTCCTTAGAAACAGGTCTTCGTATTCCTTCAAAAAGTATACCACTTGTTTCACTTTCTTTTGATCCTAATTTTCACCAATCACAGCCATATTAAGCATGTCTTTTGTGCCTATATTGTTCTTCTTTATTTTTAGGGGCCATTTATAGTACATTGTAGTGATACTAGAGGCCTTCCCCTATATTGTGTGTTCCCCCAATGTTTCATTGATTTGTATTCTCCAAGGGTCTTGTTCCTGAGCTTCGTCACTGTCAATCTTCTAGTAGTAAACCATCTATTTTAATTTTTCCATCGGCTTATGATATGCGTAGACAAATTTCTGTGTGATGTCCTTGAGTTTCCCGTGGAATAATAATTTCTTGATCCTTTATAGTGCCTTCCTCTGCTCTAGGATTTCTTATGTGAATTAAAACATGAGACATACCTTCTTTCTTTCTCCCAATCCCTTGTTTGTCTCATTATCTCCTCCTAGATGTACCATCTTCTAGGTATTATTTCCATGGTGTAGAAAAACATATGGACCCATTATGTGCTAGGAATATTCTTGGTTGTCCAACACCTTTCGTAGAATCCAATGTGCTCCTAAGGGTCCTCGATACCCTTTTATCAGTTCATCAATTCAAAGTAACTCGTGGGATATAACCTGACTTTGATGTATTCTACCACCTACACCCATTCCTATATATTTGTGTAGTGTGTCATCCACCAACACACAAGTGTTCATTTGACTGCTACATCTATGTCATGTATTCTTTGGATCTTCGACACCAATCCCTCCATCTATGTAGAAATATGTCTAATGGGCATGTACCATAAAACCTTGGTAGGTCTCATAATTCTGATCCAATCTAGCACAATGCCTTCGTGATTCACGTGCATCTCCTAGTGTATACCCAATATAGATTATTTTTCCATCTATCCATAGCATCCTCTAAGTCTATGTCATAGGAGCAAACACTTATCCAACTCAACTCTTCATCAGTTGTTGGATTGACAAAATCCAACTTGCATATTGTCATGTTATAAACATTCTCTATGATGGAACTATGTCCATCCTCATTTGCGAGCTCGTTATATTTCTCTCCCTCACTTGGATACAACAACGCAATGATGTGCAAGGTGTCAGTCTTGAAGGACGTTCAACGGTGCTTTAGATTCAACACTGCATTGTTATCGAATTCCCACACAATAAAAAGTAGAGTTGGATAGGGGTTTGAGTCATCCATAGTCTCAATCACCTCAAGATATTCTTTGGGCTTTACCCCCTCAATGATCTCTTCCACTTGATCTAGCATGTCGATAGGATATATTCTATATTGGTTGGAAATCCTGAGTTGGATAGGGTACCATACCAAGTTTGGTTTACTCATCAACTCCCAATATTTCTTTTAGCACCATGATTTTTGTAGTTAGAGTTAGAGGTTTGTCCAAAAACAATTCAGAGACATGCCTTGATCTTGGAAAAAATCAAGACTTTCCTAGATGAGTCATAATTAGTGTGTCAAATTTTATGAGGACAGTGACCAAATAAGGAATGGTTTGAAATTTTCAAGTAAAGGGTTTTTCCATAAGTTGGTTAAAAGGGTGTAAGGTTTGTCATGTTTAAATTGTAAAGGTCTTCTTTCCTAAGTATCGAGTCATGTCGAAAAGTGGAAATTATGTACCAAGGTCAAATCAAGTGTAGGATGAATGTCATGTCAAAATATATTATGGGTCATCATTACATAATCATGAAGTCAGAAAAGTGAATAATCATGGCACTCCATATCATTTGTACCATTGCACACTTCAAAGGAGTACCCGTTGTGCAAGTTCATTGTGTAGATCTTTAACTTGCCTTAAAACATCTTGTCGTTATGGATTTTTTGTCTCGTTTCATAATTTCATCCCTTATCCATTCAAAGCATAAATATTGGTCACCCTTCATGTTTCTCTATCACCTTCAAGACTTATGCATCATTCATAGATTTTACAGTAAGCTTTGAAGCCCTTTGCTACGTAAATATTGTGTGCTCCCAGTTGCTACGTAAATTTTCTACTTTGTTTTTTCTATGCATCCTCCATTTCTTTAAATCATTGTTCAAGAGCTTTCCTTGGAGCCCATTGAAAATTATCTTTTGGAATGAGTTTGTTTTTCACACAGTTAGCCTTCTTTCTTCTAAGCTAAATTATTATTACCTACTCTTGTGCCAAGTTTTTCGTCATTGTTTCTACTACGTCAAAGTTTTCGCAACAAAAACGTTTTTCGTTGTTGTTTATACTGCGCTGAAGTTTTCTGTTGATGTTTCTATTGCGCCAAAGTTTTCCATTGTTGTTTCTACTCCACCGAAGTTTTCCATTGATGTTTCTACTGCGTCGAAGTTTTCCATTGTTGTTTCTACTGCGCCAAAGTTTTTCCTTGCATAGAAATTTTCCGTTGTTGTTTCTACTGTGTTGTGTTTTCCGCTACGCTAAATTTTCTGTCATTGATTTGTTTGTTGCACAAAGTTTCATGTTTCTACCTTTCTTGTGCACTGCAAAAAAGTTCCTATTCTCATTGGTTGTGCAGAGAGGCTATTACAATCTGTTGTCGCGCATTTGAAATTGACATGTATCAACATCATGAAAACTCTTCAAAGTAAAAGAAAGAAGGCAAGAAGCGGGAAATTCATTAGGTTTGAACCATGGGATTTAAAGTTAGTAAATGAAAATATGGCGACCAAAGTCTCCTTTCAACAAGTCGTATGCATAATATCCTATGAAAAGAATAAAGGATTTAATGCGCATCTAACTAAGCAGTTCTCCCTTAACTTTACAAGTGTCAGTGCAACTATTGTAGGGATCACTTTTCAAGTATCAGAGTAAACCATATCAACTGTGACGGATATCCCTATGCAGGGAGAAAAATGGTTTAAAGGTATGCCATTATATACTTCATGTTATATTGATTTCAACAAACCTTAATACAAAAATTAGAAAATTGGATCTAGAATTCCCAATGAGTATCTTCTGGAACATTTTGAGAAACTTATTAAGATAATCTGGAAGTACTTCACCTATGAGGGAAGATTTGACAAGGTGCATCAATACCACATCATGATTCTAATGCATTTCATAGGGAGAAGTCCTTTAAAATTACATTTTTTCCTATGTAGAAGCCTAGGAAAGATGGAAGACAATGTCCAAGCCAAAGATGACTATCTAGAGAGAAACCTATTCCATTTTTTCTGGATTAAGATGTTGGTGGTTGAGGAGCTCGGAAATTTAAACAGGGATTGGAATTCCTTCTTGATTTCAGCAAACATTCCCAGAGACCCTAAAGGAGATATTCCCTTATATAATAAGAAAACAACACTTCATAGTTCAAAGGTAAGAAGAGGAGGTGTTGTTGAAGGGAGAAAAGGAAAAGAAATTGAAGATTTATCACTCAGTCAACCACCATCCAAGAAAAGAATAAAAATAAGATTCGTTGATGAAACTGAGGAGACTCAAGCTCCCAGTAAACCACATACCAAGTCCTCTTCTAGGATATTTCTCATACCTACCATTCAAATAGAGTTTATTGAATTTGCAACCCAAGATATTGCTGAAAAGAAAGTGGAACTAGGTGAAGAAGATGTAGATGTCAAGGAGCTAAAAGAATAATTACAAAAATTTGAACATGTTATAGCCCAATTATATCAGGAAAACAGAGAATTGAGGAGGTAGCTAGTAGAAATAATTCTTGAAACACAAGAATCACAGAGTAAATTAGGTCAGAGATCTCCTATCTCACCAACAGGAGGAGAAAATAACATAAAGTGGTTGAAAAAGCAATTGAGAGAAGCTTGAGATGATATCATTAAAATCAAGGAGGAAAACAAAATATAAGAGGAAGGGATCATGGAACATTTCAAGAAATGTAGACAAGCTATTAACAATGCATGTGCAGCTCTCTATGATGCTCAATCAAAATTGAAAAGGAATGCATATTTGTTGAGACAAGTGAGGAGTTTAAAGAGATAGAATTTGTCATTAAGAAGGGAAAACATGGCCTTAGGCCTGCAAGCGAGTTTGGACAAGGAAGCTACAAACAAAATGAATGATCCCATCCTTTGCTGCCAACTAGATTCGCACGCAACCTCGGCATGAAGACCCGTCGCACGAAATCGCGGTGCATATTTTGTAGCCAGCATTGGTGCAACAGAGAACATAATTTACTACGCAAATGTGATAGTGTTGTCCAACGATACACATGATTATTCATCATAACCATATGGTTGAAATTTCCATAATAATTTATGATTGTAATTAACATTCCGGATAGGTTATGATTTTCCAAATCAACTTTCTTATTTTGGGTAAATTATGTAGAGGTTATTGTTCTCTTTGAGAACAACTAGATCCATAACTCTAAAAGTTAGTAGTTTGCCTCCTAGAAGTTAAGTGTAGATTTAGTTTTCTATATATATGGACTATTTTGATGTAAAAAGGGTGTGCGGTAAGAAGGATAGACATTTTGGTCCTTAATGTAATTTTATGAATCTAAAGAAATACAAATGCAGAAGTTCTGAATTCCTTAAGAAAAAGATTCTAATGGTAGTGATCTGAAGATTGCACTCTTCTTTGTATGTATTCCCTGTGTACTTATTTTCATCTGCACATTTCTTCTCTTTAAATTGGTAAATTAAATCCACAATTCATATAATGGTGCTCTAGACTTAACTGATTTAAATTTTGTCTATCTTCTCAACTAAGGTCAAAATTTATCCTTTGTGGTGCTTTGATCCTGTTGTATGTTTCTTTCTTCTTTCACCCTACATGATCAAATTAAACATTGAAGTTCATCACCTTATTTAGCCTTTGCTCCCTTGAGGAGTTCTATCTACCAAGCATTATTTTCTTTGTTTTCATAGGTTGACTCCATAGCGCTAGAAGCACTATCTTTTGTCAGCAGACCTTGAAAAATTATTTTAAAATTATAAATCTAGCCATCATTTTAAACCAACCTGTCTATCAGAAATCAAGTCTCGGAGAGAGACCTCTCTATATTGGAAAGTCCAGTTTCCAGTATTAAAGTTGGTTTGTAGGTTACCTTTGTACATTATTTATTTAGCCCAAAAATTTACTCAGCGTTAACATTTTTGGCATCGTTGTCGAGGATGAAATTGAAAATTTTCCCTGGGAAACAACGAATAAAAGATTTAGATTTGATTCCTGAGGGTAATAGTGAATCAGACACATTTTTTGTTGAACTATTCTTACCATGGCGACTTCATTTAATAATATCAGTAGCATATTTTTGTTGGTTTTTGAGAAAATAAGAAATCTTGGCTCCTAAGACAGTTCACACTAGAAGGAACACTGATATTGAACCTATAGCATACGTGTCTGATCTTGAGAAACTCCTGCACAAAAGAAAAGAAAAGATAGTCAAATCATTTTCTTTCCTGGACAAATCTATCTTTACCCAAAGACAGTTTAAAAAGTATCGATGACCTTGACTTTGATTTAAAATTTGAACAAACCTTGTTCAGATCTATATCATAATCTAAGTTGAATGAAATTATCTTTGATGAGAAGAAATTCCAGTATTTGATTCCAACTGTTGGCCCCCGACCAAGTTTTGAGGAAACCTTGGTCAGATTTGGCCCACTTTTGGACTTCGACACATTGTTCGAAGAAGGAGCGCCTAGGTGGAGCTAAGATCGCATATCTCACCGATTTTGAGGGTTAAGTGGACCCAATAAAGGGTCCTTTAAGGTTTTCATAATGGGTTTTAGGGGATGTTAGCCCATGGGATTTTTCCATGTTTAGGCCTTATTGTAAGGGTTTGTAAGATATAAATAAAGAAGACTACATTGTAAAAGTTGAAAGCAAGCGAAGTGAATCTAGTTTTGTGTGAACAGAGTTGCTTTGTGCAAGGGAATGTATGTATATGGTTATGATTCTATAGAGGGTGCAAGTGCTATGATACAGGGTTTTTTCTATGTGCATTTGACCTTGATTTGGAAGGAGGATCTAGTGCTCAGTGCGTAGATATCATGTCTGGTGTGAATCTCGACTCTGTGGCTTAGTTCATAGGAGTGAATGAATGTAAGATCCAAGCACATAATAAAGAGGCGAAGTAGTTGGTGGGTGTAGCCCCAGACTGGGGTGAACCACATATATTTGGTGTTTCATGGTTTTCTTTGTGCAATTTTATCCCTATTATGTTTACTTAGTTCTTAGACTAGATGAGTAATGGATATTTATGTGTTGCTTCAATGCTTTACTTATGTTAAATTGCTAGATATGATTCACAATGTTGAGTGCTAAGTGCTAAGTGTCTTAGGTGCATAATCTTTTGTTATTACTGTGCTAGATCTATCTTAGAGTAGGTTATGTGATGTTAATAAGGCGAATAAACTAATGCATGTCACTTTCTAAGCATTGACGGAACATTTTGTGAAGTGTTAGTATCACATATTTGCGTCTTGTCTTGGTTATAGACACCTGCATCTTGTAACCCTCCCTGCTTATACCTCGGGTGACACTTCGCCTGCTTCACAAGTGTTGCCGAAAGGATCGGTAGTCGAGGTTTTGTTGGTGTGTTGTTAAGCATTGAACCCTGGGTCTACGCTTGTGCCAACAAATGGTTCTGTTGTCGGGACCTGAAACTGTGATTGTTGGGAACTGAAGTAAGGAAAAAGAGAATATTTGTGCATAGATATGTTGTTGAAGTGCACAATAATCTACTTGAATTGTGAAGCTTTGTGCCTAGAGAGTAAGTTGATCTAAAAAAATATATATATATCCTAAAGAAGAAAGCTTTGTGCTTTGGTAAGGGAAAGATAAGTGAAATTTTTTGTTTTGAAAGCATGAATTTAAGTATGTTTAATAGGTTTTGTCCTAGTCTGAAGGCTAGGGCACAGTTGAAAGAAAGAGTTGATTTGAGTAAATTTAATGGAAATGAAGAAAGATGAATCATTCCTATGCATAGAAATAGTTTTTGGACTAATAAATGGATGCATGAACCTAGAAAGATTTATTGCAAATTGTAGGTCTAGCACTATGATCCTAGGGGAAATATGAAGTATAGAAAAGGTTGGGGAACATTTAAGAGAATAAGAGGATTTAAATTGTGTTATAATTGCAGAAGGTCAGGACATCTTGCCAAGGAATGTCCTGAGGTAGGCCCTATTTGTCTTTGTTGTAAGGTTATTGGTCATGAAGTTGAGGATTTTCCAAGGATTATTACTAAAGTTGAAAGGATGAACATGAGACAATAAAAATATGAATAAAGTCAAGAGACCAAGGGAATATTAGAAAGTCATAAAGAGAAAGAATCGAAGGAAGTTCAGACTGCATTATTACAGTTGAAGGAAACGATGGATGTTCATAAAGATGTCAGTTTACCAGAGATCTTGAAATAAAAATGGCTCATAAGTACAAGAATAGAATACTTCGATATAGACTGTGTCTTATATGAAGAAACACAAGTGAATATTATGACAGAAGAAACTTGGGGAATTTTGGGAAATCCTACTGTGATACCTTCGTTGGGAAGGATAGGCTTGTTTAAGGGAAAGATGATAACTCTATGTGGAAGAGTTACTAATGTACCTATTATTGTTCATGGAACATTGAATGAAGAGGAATTTGAAGTTGTTAAGTTTGTTGGGGAAAGCGCCTCTTTCCTACTTTTGTTAGGTAAGAATTGGATTGAGAAGGATCAGATCAGAAAGAAAGCAAAGGAAGAAGCTACCGAAAATAAAAATCAAGAAGTAAGGGATTTCATAGCTAGGAAAATAGACTGACTAATAGAAGAGAGAGAGGATAAGTTGAAGCAATAGAACAAAGTAACAACACAAGAGGAACAGAAAGAAAGAGAATTAGATATTCAAGTTGAAAGAATGAAAAAATGTTTGAAGGAACTATTTATTCAATCAAGAAGTATGTCCACCCAGGAAGTGTTAAGAAAAGGGATATTAACTTCAGACCCTTTGAGGGCACCTCAACAGTGCAAAGCCACTGCGCTAGGGGAAGATAAGAATAAAAATGGAAAGAGGATTCCAGAAATAGTTAGAAAGACTCAGATCACAGGAAATAAGGAAATGAAGCTCAATAAAAATAAATCTAAGTTGGAAAAGCTACAAGAAGCTACAAATACTAGATGGAAGACTTCTCATATTGGAACCTCGCAGGAGGCAGGTTCACAGAAATTGAACCTCGCTGGAACAATAGGACCACACAGAATTGGACTTCTCCCTGGCGAAGTTATATGATAGTTGGAGGTGCCCCAACCATTAGAACGATGCTCTAAAATGGTTAGAAAACACATTTATGGGATGATGGACCGCTTTTGGACATTGAGACCATGCCATAACAGACATATTTACATTGAAGGAAGCATTTCCTGGTCGTTGGAAGATTTTTTATGATACACTGCTTATTTAACTTGTCGAACGTTGCGTCGAGACCAATTTTTACTACCCGCGATTAACTAAGACAAGAAGAGAATTGTCCATGTGTCAAGTTGTCTTATCTCAAATTAGACCCCGCTTGTTTGTTCATCTACCCCACTTGTTTGTTCGTCTACCCCGACCTGTCTATTTAAAAGATAGAATGTCAGGCGAACCTAGTGAACTGGAGAATTCTATCGAGGAAGTCCTTAAGAAGATAATGGATGATAGACCAATATCCAAAGGTATTCAGGAATCGTCGACTAGGGGACTATAGGCTTCCCCTTTGACTGGTCGTCCTTCTGGCCATGTTAACCTCGCAAATGAACAATGAAGTAAGCATCGTGGTGATCTAGCTGATGTGAAGCAGATACCATCAATCCTACCCAAATACATTCCACCTTTGGCTGGTTTTGTTAACTATGACAACATCCCTCGATATTTTGAGTACGTTGTGTTCACTGCGTATATTCCAAAAGGAATATGCATAGTCACGAATCAATTAGGGTAGATCTCGCTATTAAAGAACAACAATTTTAATTTAGGAGACTGGAATAACCATGCCATGTTGGTGCCCCACCGCTATCTCACAAAGACAACCAAGAAGAAGCCTCACCTCATCTCACATCCATGGATTAAGGGGTTGGCGCAGTCCACCATGCTGAATGTGATGAATATCCTGCATTTTGACTGCCAAGAGGAGGTTAACGTTTTCGTTAAACTCCTCCTTCCATGCTATCATGGCGGATACTTGTGGCTCGAAAAAAGGATTACTCTAGATCTAGTGTTGATCCACCAGATTATAGGATTACGTGTGAAAGGACCTAACCATCAACAATTTTATCTAGGGAAGGCCTCGGACCATTCCCTAGCATAGTGCGTCAGGGAAGCTTGCAGAGAAGTAGAGAAAGGAAAGTGAGGTTACAAGGTAGACTCTATGCAGGATGGCGTAGTGTGCCTCGCTTTCCAACTCCTAGATGGAAAGATAATAAGGAAGAACCACCCCACACAGGTCATTGAGTTGGTGGTGGAACTCGTAGGAAAATGTGTGGAGGGCATGTAGATGAACTAGGAAAACTACCTCATCAATGAGTTGGAAAAGGATTGTCGTGAAGCCTAGGACTTGGGATATGAATTCCATTACAGTTGGTTGATCATTTTGAACGCATTTGTCTCTTAGAAAATTCCTAAAGGATCCACCTTCCTAGATATCGAACCCTCAGAGGCGTTCGCCACTCGGTTTTCCACCTTGTGGTACACCAACGACATGATGAAGCAGTGGCCGTCCAATGTCATGTTTCATGCATACTACCAGCAATTAAAGATTGCCATCAAATCATTTCCGCGCATGACACTGTGCACCCTGCACCAATACTGACCAATAGAAAATTTCTACGTTGATCCTCATTTCATCTACATCACCATGCACATAGAAGAGAATTAGGAAGAACTATAGTCATACTACAAACTGACAAATGAAGATATGGAGCAAATTACGAAGGAGTGGTTGGAGGAATTTCTTATACATGTCACTGATGCAGAACTATCTGACACTGACACCATAGGAAGCCCCATAGTCACACAAGTTGAGCATGTCGGATAGTCCAAGGGGGATGAAGAAGAACAAAAAGCAGGAGGAATCCGCCTAGGATATAGAGAGCGATGAGGAGGACAATTCTTCTGAAGATAATGGGTCTGGGTTTCCAGGAGGAAGAGAATACAAAGAAGAAGGACAGGGAGGAGGATATGAAGGAGAAGAAGGGAAAGGAGGAGGCAAAGCTACTCCACTTGAGGATCCCCATGTTGGGATAGTAACACCATAGAGGAGGAAGGTTTATCCAAAGAAACCTTCAGCAAGGAAGAAGATGCATGTTATTAAGCCCCAATTGGAGGCCACTCTCAAAAATGATGACATCAGTTTGGTCCATGGAGCAATGGAGGATGCCTTTGAGGACATCTTATAGAGGTATGGAGAGAAGCATGAGGATTTATATGGAAGAATCGAGAAGGAATTGAAGGAATTACAACAAGTTGTTCGCTTGGTTCGTGCAGTACCTATTATGTCTTCCTCATCGCAGATTTAAGAATTGGGGGATTAACCATCCCAAATGAGAAATATTGTGGATGCAATAGAAGCCTGCTTCCAGAAAATGCAAGAAGAAAAGGAGAATGCTACAGAAGCCTTGAAAAGGGAGAAAGACTAAGTATTATCCCAATTACGAGCAACGCAAGAAAGTGTAGCAGCCTGAGAAAGTGAGAAAGAAGAGCTTCAGGAAAAGCTTCAGGGGGAAAAAGACTAGTTACAGAGGAAAAAGGAGAAGCTTCTCATAGAGCGGGCCATGGTCAAAGAAGTGGTGAGTAAAGCATGTCACTATGTGTTAGGCTTTGCACAGGAGGAGGAAGAGTCATTCAAAGCTGAACTAGTGAAGCTCATTGAGATCATCCAACAACTTCAAGCCAGGATAAAAGAATTGGAGGCCCAAACAGTATTGAGCACACCGCAGGAGGTGCGGGACTAGAGGGAGGAGTCTTACAAGGACACAGTGGTAATAATAAGAGACCTCACCTCAGAATGTAAACAGCTGAATGATAGGGGTGCCCAGACTTATGAATGCCTCTTCGATAATACAGAGCTGAGGAAACCAGAAGCACTGTTACATGAGGTGCAATAGCAAGCATTATCGTTGCAGGAGCAAATGAAGCTTCTGATTGCAGTAGAAAGAATGAAGAGATCCCAGGAGAAGCATGTAGTACAACAATAGATCACTACCATCAAGTGTAAGGTAATGGAATTCACGTAGAAGCTACAACCTATGCAAGACAAAGATTACAAGGTGTTTGAAGAGATTGATGGACATGGCTCACAATTAGATCAAGTCATCGCAGTAGTAGAACAATGCCTGGAAGGTCCTGTTACAGAGCAGATGATCCAGGACCTCCCTGAGTAAGAGGCTCAGGCGAAGAAGCAAGTCAAGGCAACTCAAGTTAAGCTTGAGGCCTTTGAAGTAGCATTATCCGAACCTAAGTGACTCGGAGTGAGTCACAGGTGAGTGTTGGGGGAATGTTGGCCCTTGACCAAGTTTTGAGGAAACATTGGTCATATTTGGCCCACTTTTGGACTTTGACACATTGTTCAAAGAAGGAGCATCCAAGCAAAGCTGAGATTGTGGATCTCATTGATTTTGAGGGTTAAGTGGACCCAGTAAAGGGTCCTTTAGGGTTTTGTAATGGGTTTTAGGGGATGTCAGCCCATGGGATTTTCCCATGTTTAGGCCTTATTGTAAGGATTTGTAAGATATAAATAAAAAAGATTGCATTGTAAAAGTAGAAAGCAAGCGAAGTGAATCTATTTCTGTGTGACTGTTATAACCCTAAATTGCACCAGACATGCATACCTGGCATCAGGCCATCTTACTTGATTTTTTTTCCAAGCCATCATGGAACAACTCTTCTGAAAAACCATTTCTTTGAATATTTACATGCCCTACACCACTACTGCCCACATACATACTCTAGTTGCACCATTACATCCCGCGTACACTCACAAAAAAGTGCAAAAAATAAAAATTGCAAAGGGACACGGGTTTTCAAGTCGTTACCTAACTATTTGACTGCCCATAGCTAGTCACCCCAACCAATACTATCTTTTTGGCCTATAAAATAAGGTGTTGGGTTCCCATTCCAAAGGGAAGCATGAAAGAATATAAACTCTGCCCATTTCATTACTCCCCCTTTGCCCCAATATTTTGCAACCACATTGTGAGTTTGAGCCAGAATTCCTTTTTCCTCCATTGCAAACCCTTGCCATTTCCCTAGAGAGAACTGAAGAGGAGAAGAATACGTGGAATCAGTTGGTGCATGGTGAAGAGGATCCCAGGACCGAGTTTGAGGAGCAGTTGTTGGTCTTGTTAGCGACACTATTTGTCTTCGACATAAGGATATCCGGGTCTACAGGTTGCACAAGAAGTGCCCAAGTGTAGCACACATAAGAAGTCCTTTTCGGACTTAAATCTAACGAGCGTGCATTTCATTCTTCAGTAGAAAGGATTCAACGACAGAGCAGAACAACGATTGATGGGTAGCTGCAGATTAACCGAGTCACGTCAAGTATAGCGCTAAAATTTTTATGGAAGTCAACGGTCGGAATCCTTCGGGAGGCACTCGCGAAGTTACGAGGGTCGTTGATCGCAAGCAGTTCAAGCGCAGTGTTATTTCGCGAGCTCAGGGTTCATGAGTTTGTAGGGCGGACCATATCCTTTTGGTTGCGCGAGATTGTGAGTTACGAAAAGTACTCAGAGGGGGTCAACCTTCGCTAACCATCGCGTCTCGGGACTTCGCAAGGGGAGAATGCCAAAGTTCGATACTTTAGCTCACGAAGCCGCGAGTTGTGAGACGTGTTAGTACTTGGGCTCTAGCCGACGGTTACATACGGAGAGCGCTGACCAAAAAGGAGGCCCGACCCGTATCGCCCTCTCAGGGATCGGGAGTTTAGAAAAGGGAGCTGAGGGTCTTTGACCCACGAACTCGCGAATCACAAATTCGAGAGAACTTTTAAAGTTGGGCCCACAGTATAAGGAGACAGTCTCAGCCGTCCATTTGAAGCGGACACCTGGCGTGTGATTAGGCTCCCCTCCTTTTTGCCCATCACGGTTTTGAAGCGCAAAAAACATCTCCATCATATCCCGGTATGTGAAGTAGCGAGATCATTCAAGACCTGGGGCCCACAACAGCATCGGATGACTTTAGGACCGTCAGATTTGAAGGATGCATGGCGACTCAATTGAGCCATCTTGGCGTTTCGCCAATCGCAACTATGATAAGCAAGGATTAGCTCCTTCCCATTCATGAATGCCGAGGGAACCTTGGGGATAAGCATGTGATCATAGCCTGTGGTCACTTGGGAAAGAAAAGAGTTGCTCAGGAAGGGCCAAAGGTGTCGTGTATGTTCACATAAGGAATTACCATGATCTCCAAGTGCCACTTGATCCGACCTCGGTCCTGGTTTTCGCTTGGAGTAAATGAAGGTGAGAAAGGGTGGTTGAAGCCTCTCCTCATTCATTAAATGCGAAGAATGGAGGGTCTGGAAAGCGGACTACTTGAGAGAGTCCTGTGTACCCATTTTTCAGAAGAATCCATGCCGAGTTCTCAACTAGTCGGAGGAGGTCTGCACACGCTAGCTCATCATTTACTGGCTCAGATACTCCTCCCCCGCAAAGGCCATGCGAAGTTAAGGAGACGTCTGACGAAGGAATTCTGCCCGAAGATTCATTGAAGAGATGCTATGCCTTGGAGGGCGAGCGCGCCTCTGTTGGGCAAACTAGCCCAAGTATNCAGCTATTCTAGCTTTCAGCTTATGCATCTGTATATGAGATTTCTTGTTTTATGACAGACAGTTCTTCTTACTCCATCTAATTCTCGTCTCATGCTAAGAGAGTTCATGATTGACTGAGTCACGCGAGTTATTGCAGTTATGTTATGATAAAAGATTTATTGTTGCATTGTTGTATTCTCTGGATTTGCGTTTGAATGTAGGATGATATTGCATTTGGATGTCTTCTTCCTCAATCTGTTAGAAACCCGTTGTTTATAACAGACCTCCGCTTTTCTCTTGTACAAGTCTTCCTCCTGTTCACCCTTTACTACAGCTCACTCTCTGAAGTTTACGCAAGACCTCACTTGCTCATGCATACCTTGCCTAGTTTAGAGTTGGAACGCTATTTTGAGTTTCCCGCCATTTGATCACCCATCTATGAACAACCGTGACATAAAACTGATGGGCGTCGGGCTCTGTTCTTGTTAGCAATCCAGGAGTGACTTCTGACGCTAACATTTCTGGCACCATTGCCGGGGACGAAGTTGAATATTTTCCCTAGGCAGAACGACATTGAGCCTCTGATTCTGAAGGTGCATCAGACATCAGAGCCCTTAAATATTGCTACTGTGCACCTGGTGACTCCACTGTGGCGACTCCATTGTTTCCACATAACTGTTTCAGTTGTGACTACTGTTAGCACACCTGAAAGCTGACCCTAAGGAGCTTTCTTGAGAAGGTTTCAGTAGTTGCTTTCTCAGCCTAAGAAGCTTCTCGGGGTAACGACAAC
>SNQJ01S0084408.1:30249-76140 GCA_010110895.2 Picea sitchensis
GGGATCACTGTTCTGGAGGAGGGTCATATCAATGAAGGACAACCCCTTTTTGATGTATATTATAGTGATGATGAGAAGCAAGCTTATCCTGCATTTGATCACTATAAATATATTGAAGAGCCAGTCAGCAAGCAGAACCACCCCATGGTCCCTATTTATGATGAATATGAATATGACCCGGGGGAGAGCCAAGAAGAAGAAAAGGAATCGGAGGAACAACTGAGCACATATTTCATTCCAGAGCCAATCAGCGAGAAGCTACCGCCTGAGATCAGTGAGCCTACATCAGTTGTCCACTCAGCTGTGTTTATCAAATATATTCAACCACATGTGAGAAACTCTGTAGCAGAGGAGGCTGCCTGTCACCAATTTTCTGAAATTCACCACTCATTCTATGACCCTATCGACGAATACATGGAGTGGCATGTCCTTTATGCCTTGGATCCGCCCTATTCCATATCAAATTCACCCTGTGAAGAGAAGTTGAAGAGTGCAGCCGTTCTGCTGTCACGGTTACACTATCTGTTGGTGATCATCGACAGAAGGAAGGAGCTTCTATCCAAGAAGCTGCTTGAATGGCTATGGTGGAAGTTTTCTTTCACCTAGCCCATGTAAAATATTTTATTAGCATTAGGACTATATATAAATAAGCTCCTTTGAGCATGTATATAAATAATCTCCTTTGGGCCTATATTTTCAGCAGCGGGATGTTTTGAGCATGACTCCATAGCCCAACAGCAAGGCACTGAAGCTGCAGAATGAGTCCTTAGAGCATCGCAGGGATGACTCTATCCCCCATGGAGCCTAATGTTAGCGAAATTATTTGTCTTCGGCATAAGGATATCTGGGTCTACAGGTTGCACAAGAAGTGCCCAAGCGTAGCACACAGAAGAAGTCATTTTCGGATTTAAATCTAACGAGCAGGCATTTCATTCTTCAGCAGAAAGGATTCAACGACAGAGCAGAACAACGATTGATGGGTAGATGCAGATTAACCGAGTCACGTCAAGTATAGCGCTAAAATTTTTATGGAAGTCAACGATCGAAATCCTTCGGGACGCACTCGTGAAGTTACGAGGGTCGTTGATCGCAAGCAGTTCAAGCGCAGTGTTATTTCGCGAGCTCGGGGTTCATGAGTTCATAGGGAAGACCATATCCTTTTGGTTGCGCGAGATTGCGAGTTAATAAAAGTGCCCAGAGGGGGTCAACCTTCTCTAACCATCGCGTCTCGGGACTTCGTAAGGGGAGAATGCCAAAGTTTGATACTCCATCTCGTGAAGCCGCAAGTTGCGAGAGATGTTAGTACTTGGGCTCTAGCCGATGGTTACATACGGAGAGCGCTAACCAGAAAGGAGGCCTGACCCATATCGCCATCTCGGAGATCGAGAGTTTAGAAAAGGGAGTCGAGGGTCTTTGACCCACGAACTCACGAATCGTGAATTCGAAAGAACTTTTAAAGTTGGACCACATTATCAGGGGACAGTCTCAGCCATCCATTTGAAGCGGACACCTGGCGCGTGATTAGGCTCCCCGCCTTTTCGCCCATCGCAGTTTCAAAGTGCAAAAAACATCTCCATCATATCCCGGTACATGAAGTAGTGAGAGCATTCAGGACCTGGCGCCCACAACAGCGTCAGGTGAGTTTAGGACCGTCAGATTTGAAGGAAGCGTGGCGACTCAATTAAGCCATCTCGACGTTTCACCCATTGCAACTATGATAAGCAAGAATCAACTCCTTCCCATTCGCGAACACCGAGGGCGCCTTGGGGATAAGAAGGTGATCACAGCCCATGGTCACTTGGGAAAGAAAAGAGTTGCTCAGGAAGGGCCGAAGGCGTCGTGTATGTTCACAGAAGGAATTACCGCGATCTTCAAGTGCCACTTGATCCGACCTCAGTCCTGGTTTTCGCTTGGAGTAAATGAAGCTGAGAAAGGGTGGTTGAAATCTCTCCTTATTCATTAAATGCGAAGAATGGAGGGTCTGGCAAGCGGACTGCTCGAGAGGGTCCTGTGTACCCATTTTTTAGAAGAATCCATGCCGATTTCTCAACTAGCCGGAGGAGGTCTACACACTCTAGCTCAGCATTTACTGGCTCAGCTACTCCTCCCCTGCAAAGGCCATGTGAAGTTAAGGAGACGTCTGACGAAGGACTTCCGCCCGAAGATTGATTGAAGAGATGATATGCCTTGGAGGGAGAGCGCGCCTCTGTTGGGCAAATCAGCCCAAGTATATGTACTCAATTTTTGCATTTTTAAAAGGATCGATGGTTGAGCAGAGCTCCCTACTGTAATGTTTTAACAACTATTCTAGCTTTCAGCTTATGCATCTGTATATGAGATTTCTTGTTTTATGACAGACAGTTCTTCTTACTCCATCTAATTCTCGTCTCATGCTAAGAGAGTTCGTGATTGACTGAGTCGCGCGAGTTATTGTGGTTATGTTATGATAAAAGATTTATTGTTGCATTGTTGTATTCTCTGGCTTTGCGTTTGAATGTAGGATGATATCACATTTGGACGTCTTCTTCCTCAGTCTGTTAGAAACCCGCTATTTATAATAGACCTCCGCTTTTCTCTTGTACAAGTCTTCCTCCTGTTCACCCTTTACTACAGCTCACTGTCTGAAGTTTACATAAGACCTCACTTGCTCATGCATACTTAGCCTAGTTTCAGAGTTAGAACACTATTGTTTTGAGTTTCCCGCCATTTGATCACCCATCTATGAACAACCGTGACATAAAACTGATGGGCGTCGGGCTCTACTCCTGTTAGCAATCCAGGAGTGACTTCTGACGCTAATAGGTCTCATATTGTAAGTGACTTTGTGAGATTAATATAAAGAAATATTTTTTCCATCCCGCCAAATGATGTTTTCAACCTTCATGATTTATTTGTGCTTTTTGTTATCATGTCTAACCCACTAATCCATATATAGAATGCATGCTTGTAGTTTCTTGTTTGTCTTTTGGTGAATGCAGACTAGCCTTGGGAGGAGATCTGTAGTCGAGAAACAACTGAGTGCAAAGGGATTGACACTGAATGCATAGTTTAAGGTATGCCTACCGAATCCCTATACTTTGTCTTTTATGTATGATTGTGGGGTAATTTCGGGATAGTTGTTAAAACTAGGAGACTTTAGACGGTTATCTCTGCCTGCACTTCAGAACCCTAGTGTAGTCTGTAGGGGGTTTTCCCGCTATAGCAGAATTGGCGACCATACTGGGGATATTTTTGATATATATATGTGTATTTACATATTTTTACGTATTATGGATTACACTTATTTTACAAATGTATTTACATATGCGTGTGTGATTTTTCTTATATTTGTGCAATATGCCAATCTAATACATGATTAGCTAGAGTATATGTGATTTAATTCAATCTCCTAGGAGCATGGATATACGTAATCTAATCAAAGATTCATTCTAAAAGGCGTACCCTAAGGAACCATCAGTGTAGAGTAGGATCGTAAACACGATAAACCCTATTTAACTGGGACACAACCAACTGAGCATCTAAGTAGACCCAGAGGTGAGAGATACCATGTGACAAAGTATCACGAAGCAAATCTAAGACTGTGCTGTACTTAGAAACATTTTATGTGGCGTCACCTAAACAGATACCTCCTAAAGATAACAATTGGCCCTGAGGTGTGAAAATCACCCAAGCTGCGGAAGCAAGCCTCCAAGTGTGCCAGCTAGTGTCGTCCGCAAACCCAATGAACACCTCTAATTCACTTGACATCTGCCACAGTAAAAAATATGACATCAAAAAATTACACGTCCATAAAACCAAAAAGAGAAAAACTAAAAGAGAAAATATATAAGAACTATACACATGTACAAGAATTCACCCAAGGTGACCCACCTATGAGTAATAATTCTTGAGGTAGAGCCCATTTCTAGGCTCCGCCAAATCATTTTCCTCAAAGTATACCAGACGATAAGCACCCTTCTTTAGAACCTCCTTCATGATGAAATCTCAGAACCACATGGGTTTGAACTTGCCTGCCCCCAGGGGATCCTTATCTTGGTCATATACTAGGACAAGGTCTCCTTCAGATAAAACATGAGGACGAACAGGTCGATCATACTGACACTTGAATTTTTGTTTGTGAGCCTCTTTAGCCAAGGCTACATCCCGACACTGCTCATCGAGTTTCTCAAGATATAATAAATGCTCTTCAAGTAGTGAAGTGTCTGGAAATAACTATACTGCCAACTTTAGAGATGGGATCTAACACACTATCGGAAAGACTGCTTGTAGCCCATAAACGAGTTGAAAATATGAGAAGTTGGTTGCAGTCTTAACAGAATTTCGGTAGGCCCATAACGCGGAGTACAACATCAAATGCCAATTTGACTTGGCTAAATTGATCATTCGTTGTAGAATAGTCTTAAGGGACTTATTCAAAACTTCCACCTGACCATTCTCTTGTGGGTAGTAGGGTGACAAATGTTCTTGCCTCAACCCAAGCTTTGACGTTAACTCAAACATCATTTTATTCTAAAAGTGATTTCCATGGTAAGTGACAATCTCTCTCAGGATGTTGAACCTCACCATTATCTGGTTAAACAAAAAGAGAGTTGTTGTCTCACCATCATCTTTAAATTTTGTCATAGCCTTGACCCACTTCATGAAGTATTCTACTGCTACGATGATATAATGGTGCCCCCTTGCTGAAGGGGGGTTTCATGTAGCATAATCAATCCCCCTCTTGGTGAAGGGACCAACTGTGATGATGAGAAACATGGGAGCGGGGTGTGCCCTCATCTTCTAAGATAAGACCTAACACGGGTAGCACTTATTGACCGATTCAACACAATATTTGATTAATTTCGGCCAAAAGTAACTGGCTCATAGAATATTTTGGGTTGTTTCCAACCCAGATAGATGACCACCACATGCTCTAGTGTGGAAATCATTAAGCACGATTTTTGGTTCATCATGAGTGAGACACTGATGAAGGATACAATCTATACCTTGATGGTACAGAGTGTCCTCTAGTATGAGATAGTTATTAGCCCAATGGCATATACAGCGATGTTCATCAAGAGAAGCAGAGGTGGGGCACTTCAAATTCTATAGATAGACTAGTATATCTCCGTACCATGTGTCTGAAGACGCGATCAAAAACATATCTCTTTTGATAGGTGACTCCTCGGGTATAACATCACCTAATTCGATCGAAAGTTCTGAGATGAGTTCCATGAATACCAATGACTTTTTGGATTTCGCTGAAACAAAATACAAGTCGAATTCTTGGAGGATAAATATCTGTCTACTAATATTTCTATAAATTACACGTCATTTCAACATGTATTGAAACAGATTCACAATGAAAATGACGGTGGTCTTGTGAAACAAGATGTAATGACGGAACCGTTGGACAGCATGAATTGTTGCAAACGCAAGTTTTTCAACGTGGGAATAATTAATTTTTGGTCCAACTAGGCCTTAGCTCAGGTAATAACTCATGTATTCTAAGAGAAAATTGTCCTCCTTAACCAAGACCATAACGATGGTCGACTCCACAACGGCAAAGTACAATAAGAAATATTTATTATAATTGGGTGGTCGAAGCAGAGGAGTAGACGTGAGGGCACATTTCAACGCTTCAAAAGAGTATTGAGTGGATTTTCCCCAATGAAAAGGAACGTCCTTCTTTAGTAAATGCATGAAACCCTTTGTGATATCAGCATAGTTTGCGATGAAATGTTGTAGAAAGTTCACTTTTCCCTGTAAATTATGAAGCTGAGGGACTTCTCATGGGGGAGGCAACTGAACTATCACCTCAACTTTAGAGGATCGACCATGATCCCTGTTGTTGAAACTATGAAATCTAGCAGACGACCCGACGTTACGCAAAAAATGCATTTGTTTGGATTCAATCGAATCCAGTAGTAGCGACATTGCTCAAAGATGAGTCAGAGGTGTGTGGGATGATCATCTCTCTTACGATATCGTGATGCTAAATCATCAAGATAAGCCTCGACTATGTGTTTGAGATCATGGAAAGTAAAAGACATAACCCACTGAAAAGTAGCTCCAACATTTTTCAGACCAAAAGTCATCTTCCGATAAGCAAATGTACCCCAGGGACAAATGAAAGTGGTTTTGTGTTCGTCTTCGGGTTTGATCTGTATCTGATTGTATCTCGAAAAACCATCCATGAAAGAAAAGGCCTCACAACCTATGCATTCATTGACTATTTGGTCAATAAATGGCATGGGGAAATTATCATTTGGACAGGCCTTGTTCAAATCACAGAAGTCCCTACATACGCGAATCGTACCTTGTTTTTTGTTGACTGGCACGGGATTTGACACCCATTGAGTCAATTGGACGAGGTAGATAAAACCAACATTAAACTATTTCTCCACTTCAGCCTTAATATTTGTTTCTTTATTAGGACTCACTGGACGAAGCTTCTGCCAGACCGGCATAGCATCAGGATATGTCATGATTTCATGTTCAACGATTCTTGGATCTATTCCTGGCATTTCCTCGTAAGAACAGGCAAACATTCTTCCCCCCTAACTACATGGGGATAGAGGGGATGATTCCATGTGGTCAGAATGAATGATCATCAAAAGTGGTAAGAAGAGTAGTTGACGTAGACAAAACAAGTTTTCCAATGGCCTTCCAGCATGCCAAAGACATCACGCATGTCGAGGCACCCTCATCAACCACCATGCGGAAAATGTTCCAAGTAAAATTTTTCGTGGTCTAAGCCACTACTATCTGAAACGACACATGGTAAGGGAGACGAGGTTTTAAGTCAGTCGTATCAAGCATGATCATTCCTGAATTACAAGTCTCAGCAGATCTGAAGGCAGCTAACAGAGCCTTTCTCTGGAAAGGGCAGCTTTGGAGGACTTCCAAAGAAGACATTGCACAAGGGGTTTGAGACAAATCTTCCACCACAACGTAGTTCTGAGCGACCATTGTGTTTGGATTGTGGGAAGCTTTCTTGAACACACTTTTGGGATGTGTTTTATTGTTTCACCCAATGAATTCTCAATCTAGAGGGGAAGAGGTGGGTTTTCATCTTCTTTACCCTTCTGAGAGGTGTTTGGCATTCTGTAGTTGCGTGTCCTAATTGCTATATCAATGTTACCTTTCATTATGTACACATTCACAAACGAAGGATTACTCAAAGATGAAGGGGTTCCCTGACTGCCCCCTTCCGCGCTCGAAGAGGCTTGAGTTAAATTTTTCCCATGTGAAAATGGGTTCATTAACACGACAGGTTGTTGTTGTGCCAATAAATTCTAGGCCTCCGCAAGCCGAGGGAACTGTTGAGTCGGATGGTCTTCTGTGCAAACATTACACAGATACTTTGACTTCTTCTTTTCTATGTTTCCCCTGCTAGCAGTATTTGTAGGTTTCTTATCCCTCTTACCCTTCTTTCGCTTCTTCTTCGTTCCATCAGGCTGCTAGGCAGCCTTCGGGTTTGTCGATTGCACACTGTGTACATCCGACATTTGAGTAGGAGGAGCAGTCGAGCCAGTGGTATGGCTCGTCGCTATCTATTGTATTGACAATTGCTACAACTGATTCGATAGCTGATCAATGGGCTTCGTTTGCGTTGAACCAACAATACCATCAGCATGTGGTCCAGATCTTTGTCTGGTCTTGTCTAGTATCGACCGCGGTGCATCTAGAAAAACTTTGTAAAGTAAACTAGACTGAGAGTAAATTATCTCTAGCTGTTGAGCTCTCATTATTGCTTCTTCTTCTTAAAATACCCATGATGTTGCAACGTCTTTAGATAATTGTGGTACCAAAGACTTAAGGAACCACTCAAGCAGGAATGTTGGTGGGACTAGTACTTTTATCAAACTCTTCCAGCATCTCCATTCTTGGATGTGATCTGAGATATGGTCTGCCTTTGTCTACTCAAAGTTGGCCAACAACTCGGTGTCGGCATCGTATCTCACAGGTAATTGAAAATGGTTTAAGAAAGCCATTTCTAATTTGCCAAAGGTAGAGTGTCTTGAGTGGTCAAGCTCAATGTACCATTTCACAGCACTAACGATGAGAGTGCGTTGAAACAAACACAACTGGATGGAGTCATCTCTCAAAGAGTTGGACGAGCACCATAAATGGAAGGTAGTCACATGATCGCCTAGATATTCATTAGGATTAGCTTCAAACTTTGGAATGTATGAAGGAAACTTGGTTGGCATGGGAGGCCAATATGGATCATGATAGATGGGGTCATTTAATAACCTTTTCAACTTTGGCAAGTGAAAAGTTTCCAGAAATGGTAATTTGGGTTGTTGATTATAACCAGGGAAAAAGGAGCTTGGAGTTTGGCTGGCACTAGGTTGCAAGGAAATGTTAGGATGTTGGCTAGGGTTCTGGTAATAACCATGGTCATGACCAGCGTGAAAATTCTACACTTGTTGAGACGCCATCGGCTAACTCCTGTAATAGGACATAAAAGGTTGGGCTTGCATTGCATTCCAAGGATTTTTGGAAGGGTTTCCCCCTGGCGATCCGACAGGCATAGATCCTGCGCCTTGCCCGGGGTTCCATTGGCTATGGAAGGGGTTTACCCTGGTCAACATCCCTGATGAGGGGACTGATCCCTACCAAGGATTCCAAAGTCCTTGTGAGGAAGGAATTCCTAATGTTTCCCCCTGTGCAGGAATAGTACCCTACATAGGATTTTTTTGTCCATAACCGAGGTTGCCCTCGGCCGAGACGGAAGCTGACGAGAAAGAATTGTTACCAAATGCGCTGAACAAAGAGAACGGTGTTAAACCTACCGACATGATATAAAAAGGAATTCCTTGACTACCTGCTCCAAACGAACTATAGTTTATGTTTGGCCCAATGGAGTGCTAGTGAGAACCACCAAGCAAAGGGGATGAAGGAGGTATATGACCCCCTCCGTAAGGGAAAGTGCTATAGGGAGATGAAGTTCCCCCCATGGATCCTTGCAGAGGAGTGTTTGAGCTCCCTGTCCCTAGACCTAAATTCTATAGAGTGGAGTAGGAAAGGACAGAGTTCATATCGAATCCAGGCATCCCATATGAGAATGGAGGGTATGTCGCACTCTGGGTGAAAGGAGCAGTGATCATCTCCATAGAAAGAATCAAACCATTGTGTGAGGTAGAGGTGGTCGAGAGCATAGTGGTATGGATTGGTGACGATTGGTTAGGAGGAGGAAAACCCCCTATAGTGACAGTCTTAGAGGGAATATGGGGATTCCCTAAAGAAGTAGGAGCATTTGTGACACTACCCGACACTCGTAAGGTTTAACATGTATGACGATGGGCGTCGATAGGTCAGTGATAAGAAGGTTATATGGACCAAGAGCTTTTGCTTCAAGGTTGGAAATGGTTGGTTCCTCCGGAATCAAATTTTCTCCTCTCGGAGATGGGTCAGGCTCAGTTTCATGTGGCCCAGTTGCCTCAAAAGACCCTTGTTGGTCTAGTCTTCACCTTAGCAATGGAGGGGGTGGCTCCAGATTAATGGGAAGCAGACCAAGAATCCTTCACGACCGGCAAAGATCCTGATCCTCCATGGTGTGAGAATATCAATGACACACTAGGGCTTTCTATTAATGTTAAACACCATCACACACTAGAAAAATATCCTATGAGAAAAGACAAGTAGTTCACTAGCTAGTTGGAAGAACAGTTACACTAGCCAACACTAGAGAAACTTACTGATGCAAGTGAAACTCGAATACAGAGGCACCCTTTGGGTATACTCTACAAATAATCACCTGATGTATACCCTAGGTACCGTAGTGTACCCCTGCAATCACCTATGTAAGTCACTAATATAAAGGCAACTAGGTTTCCAGCACGTGAACAGTCACCAATCGGGTACAGTTGACAGTCGGGTGGACCGCAATGAGCAGGGTATCAAGCCCAAAACCTATCAAGGGTATCAAAATCAAGTGTTTCAGAAGACAAATGAGGACCTTAAATGGATTTGAGACCCATGAAGCTCCGTGGAAAATAAGATCAACGGAATCCCAAGATAAACCCTCTATATGCATTCCCCATTACGCTTGGTCCGACTTTGGAGGGGTTATCTCCGCTACCTTTCCGAAAATGACCTTGTGTTTAGCCCCTGTGTTAGATGGAGGTCTTGGATAACTTTCATGGTTACTGGACTTTCAAGAAATCCCTTGCATAGACTCTTATGTTTGTTTTTGTAGCCTTGAAGAGTTTCCTCTCCAATTCTAAATCAAGGCTCTAGAGCCTAGACTAAATTGATGGACCGTACAAACACAAAGTCTAATAACTTTTAATTAAGCGTTAATTTTAGTGGTTATCTTAAGTAAAAGGGAACATAAGTGACACTAGTGATGTTCTTTAAGAGACGAAAGAGAAGAGCATAAGATGAAACTAAAACAAACTACTCCTTCTTCACAAATAAAGATTTGTCAAATTAAACTCTTTCACCAAACTTTTCGTAACTACTTTTCTCATATCTTTGAAAAGAAAAAACTTAAAACAAGATTTCGCTCAACTAGCTACTTAATGTCCTAAGTATTCAAGCAAAGAACTTAATAAAACTTTCTTTTTCCTTGGTAAATAAAGCAACTAACCTGAACTACTTTTACCAAACAAAGAAATGAAAAAAAAAAATTATTGTTTTATGCTTCAAAACAAGAAATTTGAAAATGGATTATTTTATTTTCTTCTAAATCAAAAAAGGGAAAAATGACGACAAGTCAAGACCAATATATGACTTCTGGACCATCGTAGATCGTCGAGAGTCACTGATAATACCAAACAGGTAGATTAGAACAGACTCACAAACTTGTCTAAAAACCCTAATAAAGAAAACACAAGAAATGATTGATACAAAGAAAGCTATGTTGAGGTCAAACCTAGGCTATAGACTGCTATAACAGAGACCAGGGATAGATCAAGAAAACCCCTGAGAAGTGTGACTTCTGACAGGGAAGAGGATGATTGCCTCTTCTTTAAAAAAAAAAAAATTCTCAACACAGGCACGCTACTGACACTTCAGCAGCCTGTGTATGTATGCGGGTTGTCCAAAGGTAGGGCGTGTATGTATGCGGGCAGGTCCACTACAGACCGCATACACCTCTGTAACTTCTCAAAAAATGAAAACCAATAGTGAAGCAAACCATGCAAGGAGTACCGGTATTGAAGACCAGAATCCCTTAAAGACACAAAAACTTACAGAAACACAAAAAGGCAGTTAAACCAATTAAATCACCCAAAAAGAATATCCCCAAAAAACCCTAGAGGTCTCCCCAGTATGGTCTCCTCTGTAAATACACACACACACACACACACACACACACACACACACACACACACACATATATATATATATATATATCAAAATTATCAGAGTACATGGGTAGGCGTAAGCGCCTCAAAAATATGTCCAGTAAGAGTCACAGGGTTTATGCCCTCAAAAATATACAAAATGTGCCCTCGGAACGTGAGTAGTCTAGCCTAGATAAGGGTGGGGCTTGTTGGCCTTGACATAATGAAAAATGGTGTTTGACAAACACCATAAGAGTTGGACCTAGGTTCGTGGTACCCCAACTACGTGAGGTTGCATCGCTAGTGGCAGATCCTCAATCTCTTCCATAGGGACTGCGCGAGTGAGTGCAATGAGATTCCGCTCCACCCATCTCAATACTCTCTCAGCTTCTCCAGTTGGAGGCCCCCCTGTTGTTGTTACTGTTCCAGTGGTTGCAGCTGGTCCTACCTCTCATTGAGGACGCTGCCTAGTCCTCAAGAAGTATGTTGGATGCACTGGTCCCACATATGTACATAACAGATACATAAGTGCCAGATACTCTGGTATACAAAAATAACGATATATACATAAAGAAATAAAAATTAAATAACTCTGAAAAACAAACTTACCCATCTCTCCTCGCTTCACTCCGAGAGGTACAGGCATGTCAAGATCTCTAGAAAAGTTTATCCCGACATAGGGGTAGTCCTCTATTGCTAGAATATGTCGTTCCCACCAGTCAAAAAACTTATCAGTGAAGGCCTCTATGGTCCTCCCTCCCCCCTGTCGCAACATCAACACCACCCATCTGCATACTGATGGGAGAGAGGCCACATGCCCTCGTATCATCTCTTGTGGACTAAGACTGGATACCCTCTCAAATAAAAAGGAACACAGAACAATCCTGAATCCAAAGTTTTTGTTCTCCCGTATCTGAAACTCTTTTAGTTGTCTCTTCATGCAATCTAGCATGGTTGTACTCTAGTCAAAAATCCATGCATTTAAGCACTGCACCACACAATGCATGTGTGAATAGGAGGCCTGATGTAAATCCGCAAATCCAATGATCCACCCAATGAGTAACACTATCACTTTCAGCGATAGATTCTTGATCTTGTTTATCGGCACCTGAGAACCCACTTTCTTAGTACTAGCCTTGCAATGGAGTCCAATCAACTCCTCAATGTTGTGCGGCCCGAGGGGAAAGGTATGTAAGTTGAATAGATCCCCTCTCCTCGAGAGACCATTCAGGAAGTAAATATCTTCAGTCATTGGAGTCAATGATTGCCCCTCAACCATAAATGCCTCAGCGTCAGGATGCTAGTAATCTATCAAAGAATTCAGCAACCTGGGTTGTGCCCTCATAAACGGACACTGGAAGAATTTCAACAACCCACATTTCACTAATATAGTGATAGCAACAGGGTCCTGTGAGACCAAAAACTCAATGTCTTCATTCTCCCTCTCTCTCCAATGGACATAATTCCCGCAACATGACAAGTTCATGGGGAGTTAACTCTTTCTTTTTTATTTTTTTACACATATTGGAGGGCGTACACAGGTTGTATTGGACACAGTCATCTATGCACGCATGCAGAGTGTTTTCTGCACGCGGGTTGTCCCCCTACTTCCCGTGTACACGTAGGGCTGACCATTTTAAAGGTCAGTGTCCCCCAAAAAACAAAAGGAAATACAAAAAGGAAGAATATAAATGCAGGAGGGGCTAGTATGTACTTACTTGGTCCAAGTGGAAGATTGTTTCGTCCACCGAAGCTCCAAGAATCAACTCTTTTGGCAAATTGGTGTTTTTGACTTTTTTGTCAATTCTCAATTTACAATGGTGATAATGAGCTTCTAGCTTCTATTTATAGACCTTTTGGCCCCTTTTTGTAATTTTTTGGACCCTTTTGTCGTTTTTTCTCACCTAAAAATCGTTTAGTGTGGTTCTCGAGTTTCTTGTGGGATGTTACGATACATTTTACTTTTGGTTCGACGAACCTTTTTTAGAGTTGGGGCACTTTTAGGGTCCTTTGGTGAAATTTTTTCTTTTTCCAACTTTGTGCATTTAAGATAGGATTCCACCTCCACTTCTTGCACCTCATTATCTTTTTCTCTTTTCCATAGGATCAATCCCATTGAATTACGACACAGAACCCTCACTCTTGCTCTACAAGTGTCGTGATTTAGTGGTAGGACCTACCTTCACATGGATTCCCTAGGTAGATCCTGGTTGCATTTTGGTGTCCATGTCGTTGCTAATGACTTTAGGCTCAGGAGTCATTTTAGTCCTATCTTGATTACGAGTTCGGGCCTTCACATGTCTGATATGTTATCACTCTTGGTTTCACCCTTGGGACTCCCAAAACAACGGGTCTTCTTTTAAACCCTTTTCAGACCCTCTAAACATGAAAAGATTGTTGAGCGATCTTGTTGCCCTTCACGCTCACCAAACTAAAATTCGAAGGCACGTCTGTCTGCTAGTAGTTTACCCCTTTTTCGGTATGGATGGTCAAATGTACAAACAAAGGTATACTCTAGGGACCTTGGTTCTCTAGAAGACTATTCTCGGGTATAAATTTAACCCTTTTTCAGGCCTGAGGAACTAAATTTACGAAAAAGGAACCCCCACGGAGTCCATAGTTAAGCTCTTTTCAGACTCCCTAAAATTGAAAAGATTGTCGAGTGACCTTGTTTCTTCACACTCGTTAAATTGGTCAAGAAGAACATCCCTTACAAAGTCCATAGTTAAGCTCTTTTTAGACTCCTTAAATATGAAAAGATTGTTGATTGATCTTGTCTTTGTCAAACTCGTTAAAATGATTTTGAATAGACATATGTTCGGTGCTAGTTTACCCCTTTTTTGAACCGACTACACTACCTTTGAAAAAGGTACCCCAGTGGAGTCTCCTTTTACGCTTGTTTAGACTCTCTAAAAATGAAAAAACGTCAATATTACCTTCTTTGGGCTTGTTAAAATTACACCGAAGGATGTTATCATTGTGTCTTATTAATCACATTTGCATTCCTGTGTATTTGACCTAATGTCGGCTTCATGTTTCTCTCAATTGAACCATCTGAAGTATGTCTTATACGCAAGCCTTGTAGTACTTTGCCTCTACGTCTTGATAGCTTGACCCATGGAGGATTTTTCCTGAGTGTCCTTTTCCTTCATATGTCCCCTTGCTTTGAACATCAGTGTGTTCCTAGTGCTTGGAACTAGTATGTCTGTGACACTCGTTCCTCCTTTGTAACGTAGAATTATTTTATTCTTTTTCAATCTTTCCAAAATTATTGAAAAGGACAAAAAAAATCAAATATACCCCCAAAAGAGGAAGGGAAAAGTATTTTCTTTTTGTTGACAACACAATGAGTCTCCATTGGATAAAGCACATCCTTTCATTTGCTTGTCAAGATCTAGGATTCAATATGACCTTAGGAAGTTGTTCTCGCTACATAGAGTTGTCTCCTCCTCCGTTTGGTTATCCTTCCAAACATATGGAGAGTTCGCGTTGCCTCCTACATCATGAACTTATGTCAATTCCATGTTGTTTGAGCCTCATCATTTTGTTGTACTTTTGTCCAAGGAAAGTTTTACTAAACTTGAGTCGGCCCTTCTGCAACTTTTCTCTTGTCCTCATGCCTGGCCACCCCTAAAGTCCAATCAAGTCCTTGCTCAAAATCAATGAAGTTCTCTTCCTGGTCATCGAGATCCTCTTGTCTATTCACAGTGAGCCATCGAAGACCTCTGGGTAGTGAAGTAGTACACTGATATTACAATCCTACCCGAGTTTTGAAGATTTTGAAATTATTGCTCGAGCTCTAAAAACCTCATATCCAGTCATCAGGCGTCATTGGATTCTTGAATATGGATACTATACATGTATATATTTTGATTTTGAGATGTATATCCACCGTGTACTACTCGTGGCTACACTTTATATAGTTATATGACATGGATCTGTAGTGTATTTGATTGGCAGCCATGATCTTATTTTATCCCGAGCATGGGTATGCCTGCCTCGGTGAGACAAATTGTTATTTTGCAGATGGCACCTCCTGAACTCTGGTCTTTGGGCTCACTCGCTTCGTACGTTGGTAAATACTTGTAATGTATTTTGGACATTAGATGATATTCTGATCTCATACATTAGGGAGCATCTGTTATAACCCTAAATTGCACCAGACATGCATACCTGGCATCAGGCCATCTTACTTGCTTTTTTTTCGAAGCCATCATGGAACAACTCTTCTGAAAAAACATTTATTTGAATATGTACATGCCTTGCACCACTATTTCCCATGTACATATGCTAATTGCACCATTACAACCTGCGTACACTCACAAAAAGCGTGAAAAATAAAATTTGCAAAGGGATACGGGTTTTCGGGTCGTTACCTAACTATTTGACCACCCATAGCTAGTTACCCCAACTATTACTATATTTTTGGCCTATAAAAGAATGTGTTTGGATCCCATTCCAAAAGGAAGCATGAGATAATAGAAACTCTACCCATTTCAGTATTCCCCCTTTGCCCCAATATTTTGCAACCACATTGTGAGTTTGATCCAGAATTCCTTGTTCCTCCATTACAAACCCTTGCCATTTCCCTAGAGAGAACTGAAGAGGAGAAGAATATGTGGAAGCAGTTAGCGCATGGTGAAGAGGATCTCAGGACTGATTTCGAGGAGCAGTTGTCGGTCTTATATTATAAGTGACTTTGTGAGATTAATAGAAAGAAATACTTTTTCCATCCCGCCAAATGATGTCATCAATCTACATGATTCATTTGTTCTTTTTTCTATGATGTCTAACCCACTAACCCATATATAGAATGCATGCTTGTAGTTTCTTGTTTGTCTTTTGGTGAATACAGGTTGGCCTTGGGAGGAGATCTGTAGTCAAGAAACAATTCAGTGAAAAGGGATCGATACCGGATGCGGAGTTTAAGGTATGCCTACCGGATCCCTATACTTTGTCTTTTATGTATGATTGTGGGGTAATGTCGGGATAGTTGTTAAAATTAGGAGACTTTAGACGACTATCTCTACCTGCACTTCAGAAACCTAGTCTAGTCCATAGGGGGGTTTTCTCACTATATCAGTGAACAGAGTTTCTTTGTGCAAGGGAATGTGTGTATGTGGTTATGATTCTATAAAGGGTTCAAGTGCTATGATATAGGTTTTTTTTTATGTGCATTTGACCTAGCTTTGTAAGAAGGATCTGATGCTCAGTGCGCATATCACATGTCTGGTGCGAAGCTCGAATCTGTGGCTTAGTGCACAGGAGTGAATGAATGTAATATTCGAGCACACACTAAACAGGTGAAGTGGTTGGTGGACATAACCCCACACTGGGGTGAACCACATATATCTGGTGTTTCATGGTTTTCTTTGTGAAATGTTATCCCTATTATGTTTTCTTAGTTGTTAGACTAGATGTGTAATGGATATTTATGTGTTGCTTCAATGCTTTGCTTAGGTTAAATTGCTAGATCTGATTCACAATGTTGAGTGCTAAGTGATAAGTGTTTTAGGTGCATAATCTTGTGTTATTATTGTGCTAGATCTATATTAGAGTAGGTTATGTGATGTTAATAAGGTGAATAAACTAATGCATGTCACTTCCTAAGTGTTGACAGAACATTATGTGAAGTGTTATTATCACATATCTATGTCCCAGCTTGGTTACAGACACCTGTGTCCTGTAACCCCCCTTGATTCTACCTCGAGTGAGACTTCACCTGCTTCGCAGGTGTTGCTGAAAGGGTTAATAGTCGGGGTTTTGTTGGTGCGTTGTTCAGCATTGAACCCTAGGTCTTCCCCTGTGCCAACACCAATTTTCCCCATTCATACTATTCCTATTCAGAATGTCCCGACTCATATTGTTCAAATATCCCAAAATCCTCCTAAATCCATGGTAGACATATTTTCTCCTCTTTCCTTTCCTGCCCAGTTGCATGATTTACCCCAAAATTATAATCAAAGAATCATATCTTTCGATGCTGAAGAAATTGTATCATCCCAAAGACACTTAGATTGGTTCAATGATTTTTTTGACCTAGAGGAGGCATATCATGACAATGAAAAAATCATGGTGTCCACACAAAGCCTTTCAGGAGAATTCAGAAAATGGTTTAAAGCTCTTCCTACAGTGAGTATCCCTAATTTTTCATCTTTTGAAACACTTTTTGTTGAAATCTAGGGTGATAAAAATAATCCTCTTCAATTGCTAACTCGGTACAATAACATAAAACAATCACCAAATGAAACAATGCAATATTTTTCAACCAGATTTATGAAAGTTTATAATTCAATTCCTATAGAAGTAAAACATCCTACTGGAGATGCCCAACTTTGATATGTTGATTCTTTTGAAAGTGACTTTGCCTTGTTGTTAAGATAAAGGAGATCCAATGCATTAGATGATATGATGAGTGATGCAATTGAAGTAGAGGTAAATCTGATGGCATCGAGGAAGATAAAACATAATCCTGACAGAGATGTGAAGAAGGTCCAAAGAGAAGCACAGCCCTCAACTTATCAATCATCAGATGAGGAATTTTATTTGATGATGAAAACTATGGAAAGAGTCATGGAAAGAATTTCCTTGGAGAATAGGCCTTCCACCAAGGATCAAACTGATTTTCAGCCCAGAAATCAAAATTTTAGGAGAGCTTTGGTTCCGTAGATCAGGCAAAGAGACCATAGAAACCAAGGTGATCAAGAAATAAAACATCCTTTCCAAAACAACTATGTAAATGAGGATTTTGATCAAACAATTGAAGACAATATGCATTGTTGTGATGATACAAAAACAAATGTGTTCTTAACTAAAAAATAAAATGATCAATTTATGTATGCAATGATACATTTATGCAGGACAATGACGATATGTTGTCATTGGAAATAGAATAATTTAAGAAAGGATATCAAAATTCTATTATGCAGCTTCAGAAATAGTATAACCTTAGAAGTAAAAAGGTTCTTGCAAATCCTACAAGGGAACTTCAGATAAATACACCTTCTTCAAGCCAACCTAAGAAAGATAAATCGGCAAACGCTGCAATGGAGAAAGGAAAATCCAAAGTAGAACCTCCAAAGAAAATGCATGAGGCAAGAAAGGAGGTAATCATCAAAGAGGTAGAAAAATCCCCATCTCCTTTTAATTTTGAAAGTGAAATGGATAAAATCAAAATTTATGTTCCATTTAATGAGTTGATTAATAATGGAGAATATAAAAATCATATCATTAAAATTCTTAAAATGGAAGAATCCCCTGACACTTTGAATGTACAAAATGATCACCTTGCTATCTTTTTTGGCCCATGTGTGGAGGAGAGTGGCGATGTTGATGATGTTCCTCCTTTATATGTTAGTATTAAAATTCATGACATGACCTTACATAATGTCATGTTAGATTCAGGAGCATCACATAATCTGATGCCCAAGGTGCTCATGGATGGCTTGGTCCTAGATATTACAAGACCTTACAAGGATATTTTCTCTTTTGACTCAAGGAAGGTCAAATTCTTGGGTTTAATCAAATATCTGGTTGTATCATTGTCTCAAATCCCATCAAAAAATATGATCATGGATGTGGTGGTTGCTGACATCCCTCCAAAATTTGGCATGTTGTTATCTAGATCTTGGGTTGCAAAGTTGAAAGGAACTCTGCAAATGGATATGTCATATGCTATTATCCCTGTTTTTGGCCAAGAAAGGAGGTTGTACAGATAAGTATTGCTCAAGTACATGGTGAGTAGAAAAACTCAACCAAAACATCATCCCATTTACTCTGTTGATACTGAGGTTGGTTCCACTATTTTTTATAATGACTTGAGTTTTGAAGAGGAGGACCCAATTATTGTCATGGCCATCAAAGACAAAATTGGTCATCAAACAGAGGAAATTACAAATCATCAAAATAGTGTAGAGGATGAGATGTGGAATATGAGATTTGAGGGAGCTGCTAGTAGATAAGGAGTAGGAGTTGGTGTGTGGATTAACCCTCCCAAGATAGGTACAAAACTATGTTCTTACAAGCTTTATTTTGATTGTACCAATAATATGGTTGAATATGAGGCACTAATTTTAGGGTTGAAGACTTCAAAATAATTGGGTGCTAGAAGGATAGTTGTACATGGAGATTCTAAGCTTGTTATTAATCAGTTAAAGGGTATATATAAGTCGAAGCATCCTAGATTGAGGGAATATACGAATTTAGTACTTGATCTTCTTGAAGATTTTTCATAATACAATTTGTCAGTGATTCCAAACTTGGTTGAAATCATAAAGTATATCACAAATATGCTCAGGAAAGGAAATGAAATAAAATGGCCTGATGAAGCTAGGAAGTCTTTTGAATATATTAAAGTGGCACTAACCAAAGCTCCATTATTGGCCAGCCCGAATTTTGAAAAATATTTTATCTTGTTTTCGTTTGCTTCATAACACACCATTTTTGGTGTTTTGTTGCAAAACGATGAACAGAATTTTGAAAGGCTCGTAGCCTATTATAGTAGGAATTTTAGAGACTCCCCACTAAGGTATGACATCATGGAAAAACAGGCATATTCCTTGGTGAAGTCTCTCAAATAATTTAGAACTTATATCTTGCATTCTTGTCTCATTGCTTATGTGCCTAGAAATTATGTAAAAGATATTTTGACTCAGCCTAATCCGGAAGGGAGAAGGGTCAAATGGATAGTAGTGATATTGTAATATGACCTCGATATCAAACCTAAAAAGTTGATTAAAGGTCAAGGGATTTCAAAGTTGATGGCCCAGTCCAATTGTGATGTATTGGGAATCAATTTCATTGTTGACTTATCATCAAATTCAGAAGAGTAAACAGTACCACAGGTATCCCAAAAATTCCTTGATTCTCCTTGGTATGATGATATTATTTATGTACTAATAAATTTACAAGCTTGTCTTGAGTTAAGAAAAACCAAAGCCAGATTTTTGAAGTTGAAAGCAACAAATTTTGCATTCTAGACCATTCTATGTATTGGAAAGATCCAGGTGGGATCTTACTAATTTTTTTTGTTGGAGGAAGAAGTGGAAAATCTATTAAAGAGTTTCACAAAGGTGATTGTGGGGGGGGTCATTATTAGAAGACCACTTTGCACAAAATACTGAGGGCAGGTTTCTATTGGCCTAGTATTTTTTTCGATGTTTACAAGGAAGTTTCCAGCTACCATGAATGCCAGATTTTTTATGGAAAAAGAAAGTTGCATACTTTACCTTTAAAGCCTATCTCTATTGAAGGACCATTCATGCAATGTGGCATTGATTTTATAGGAAAAATTCATTTTCCATCCTCATATCTGCATAGGTGGATACTGACAGCCACATACTACTTCACCAAATGGATTGAAGCAGTCCCCATAAGGCAAGATACTGATACTGTTATCATTCAATTTTTAGAAAGAAATATTTTGTCTAGATTTGGTTATCCAATCAAGATAATTATTGACAATGAAGTAGCATTCAAGTCCAAGAGAATGGAAAAATTATGCAATGACTATAATATAACTCTTGTCCATTCCACAGCTTATTACCCACAGGGTAATGGGTTGGCTGAATCATCCAACAAAACCTTGACCAGTATTATTAAGAAGATTTTGCAGGAAAAAAATAAATCTTGGCACAAAAATCTCGTCTATGCATTATGGGATGATAGGATTACCACTAAAAGGTCTATTTCTACATTTCCTTTTCATATTGTATATGGTACAAAGGATATTTTTCATATTGTTATGAGGAAAATCTCTCTATGGCTAGGGGTAAACCACAACAGACAGAAATGACTGTGAAAATCAACTATAATCTCAAATATGTTATATAAACAAATATGCTAGCAAGACAAGATAAAAGGCCTACCTCATCCAGATGTTCAATGAAATCCACCATTGAGCACTTGACTCAAATAAATCCACCTGCAACTAGCATTGTCCCTTGACTAAGTTTTGGGAGTTTCTTGGTCATGTTGACCTATTTTGGGACTTCAACGGCCTGTCGAAGGAGGACCACAAGACGAAGCGTAGATCACGGGATCTCGGCCCACTTTTGGATCCTTTTTGGGTTTTTGGGAATATGTAACATGAATGGGATGTCAGCCCATGGGTTTACCCATGTTTAGGCCTATTTTTCATGTATAAATAGAAGGATAGGCAATGTAAGAAGTAATTGAATAGTATATCTATGTGATGTAAGCTAAGTGCCAAGAGTTGGATCTGTGTGATCAGGGCTTTGTGCATTCTGTGTAAGACTTGCAGAGCTGAGTGCAAGTTCTTGTGTGGGACTATAGATAGCTTAGTGTTGTAACACAAGGAAGAAGGATCTAGCGAGTTGCACAAATCTTATGTCCTGTGTGGAGTAAGGGTTTTGATGGATTTGTTCTTGTAACCGATTGACTAAAGACAATAAAGAAGAAGAGTTGGTGGACGTAGCCCCAGGGTGGGGGTGAACCACATAAACGTTGTAGAAGGTTTGATATGAGTAGATCTGATAAGAATAGTGAAAGATATGTTATACCTATGCATAGAAAGAATGTTTGGACTAACGAATGGATGCAGGATCCCAGAAAGAATTTATTGCAGGTTAGCTCCTATGATCCTAGTGCACAATACAGAAGAGGTTGGGGATCATTTAAAAGAAAGATAGGATTAACCCTCTATTACAGTTGCAGAAAACTGGGACATATTGCTAAAGAATTCCCTAGGAGAAGACCTAGTTGTCTTTGTTGCAAAGTTGTGGACCATGAAGTGTTGGATTGCCCCATAATGATTACTAAGCTTGAAGTAATGAATCTAAATCAAGAAAACCCTAAGGAAGCTCTAGAGTCTATAGCAGAACCCCAGAAAGAATCAGAGAAAATATTGCTACAGATGAGAGAAACCTTGAGTGACCTCCAAGATATTAGATTATCAGAGATCTTTAAACACAAGGAACACCTTGAAGCAAGAATAGGAGACTTCAACATTGATTGTGTTCTAGATGAGGAAACACAGGTGAATTTCATGACCGAGAGAACTTGGGAAGCTATAGGAAAGCCTGCTATGACTCCCTCATTAGGAGGAATAGGGTTATTGAGAGGAAAACTGGTAAACCTATATGGAAGGCTCACTTAGATACCTATGACCGTCAATGGAACTTCGACAGAGGAAGATTTTGAGATTATTCAATTTATTGAGGACAACACCTCGTTTACCATGTTAATAGGAAAACCTTGGGTTGACAGAGATCAAGCTAGACAGAATAAAGAAGAAGAAGACTTGGAGCAGAAGAAACAAGAGTTAAAATATTTCATGACTAGAAGGATCGCACACTTGATTGAAGAACAGGAGAATAGATCGAAGCTATTTGACACTAGAGACCCTGATGTCGAAGCTGCAAGAACACTAGAAGACCCACAGAAGACTGAAGTACTTACTCCAAATAAAGAAGAGGTATTACCCCTAAATCCTAGGAAATAATATCAACAGCGCACGGTGACTATGTTAAAAGAAGATAAGAATCAGAATGGAAAAAGACATACTGAGATGAAGCTCACTGGAAATAAGGCTAGAAAGCTAAGTAAAAAGAGGGCTAAGATTGAAAAGTTACAGAAGATTCCAGAGGGAACTTCGTAGATAGAAAATTTGCAGAATTGGAGCTTCGTCGGGATATCAAAGCAGCAACACATGGTACTTCGCCAGGGCGAAGCAATATAGTCATTGGGGCTAATATATCTGTTAGACTCCTGCTTTGAATGGGTCGAAAATCATTTACAGCTCGACACCAGACCATTGGACCGCACCATAATGGATAGAACAAGAGTTAATGAGGCTTCATACTCGTTACAAGCAAACAATTGTTAAGTTGCCTACTTATCCCATCACGACATGCACGGAGAACACTTTTGCTAACTGGGAAATTGAAGCCCGTAGACTAAGAGAATTGTATACAGTGATCATTGCATTATTGTTTTTTGTTCTAGTGTCATATCTAAGATCATCGTGACCCTAGTAATTTTAATCCCAAGCGCTTATGTCCGATGATCTCACCATAGTTGAAGAATTAGTAACAAAATTTCTCCTCGACTTAATGACTGAAAGAGTCATGTCAGAGAGAGGAGTGTCTATAGGTGTACAATCATCTTTAATGAGAGGAATGTTAGCCACTCCGTCCACTTCTCGAGCCGGTCCATCCTGGCCAGTAGATGAAAAGCGAACTAAGCATAGGGATGATATCACAAATGCTAAGTTAATCTCGAGCATACTACCCACCTATCTACCACCTTTGAGCAGTGGAATCAATTGAGACAGTGTGCCCAGATATTTTGAGTACACTTTGGTCATTGCGTACCTCCCAAAGGGGATACACACAGTGCACGTAGACCAAGATAAGATCACAGCGTTGAATTTTAGCAATTTCAACCTCAACGACAAGAAGGTTTATAGCATGCTCTCCCCACATAAGTATCTGACCAAAACAAAAGGAAATAATTCAAAGATAATTCCTCAATCATGGACCCATAACCTCACGCAATCCACACTGCTCAATGTCATGAAGATATCGCACTTCAGAAGGCATCAAGAAGTGAACGCATGCGTCAAACTATTGTTGTCCTATTACTATGGAAGATACTTATGGTTAAACCATCGTATCACAGTGGATCCGACATTGATCAATCAGATCACAAGGCTAAGTATGCAAGGCTCTGACCCACAATATTTTTATCCAGGAAAATCCATGGATCGCGCTCTTACACAGAATATTAAGGAAACTTACGGTGATGTCGAGAAGGGAACGTGAGGCTACAAGGTAGCTTCTATCTAGGGCGGTGTAGTGCACCTCACCTTCCAATTGATCGTAGGAAAGTTGGTGCGAAAGAATCCACCCACCCAAGTCATGGGGTTGGTAGTCAACCTCACAGGGAAGTGCGTAGAAGGACTTCAGATGAATTGGGTGCAGTACCTGGTAAACCAATTGGAACTTGACTATAGGGAGGATATGAGCTCCACTTCAGCTAGATTTTCATACTGGTCGCTTTCATCACATGGGAGATTCCGGAATGTGCGACCTTCCCAGACATCGAGTCATTTGAACCTTTGGCCGCGAATTTCAATACAATATGGTACTCGAATGACATGAATAAGAAATGGCAGTCGAATGTCATGTTCCACACATATTACAACTAGATGAAGACATTTATCCAGTATGAGCCTCATATAACCCTGAAAACTCTCCACGGGTTTAGGCCCTTGATGAAATTCAACACGGACTGCCATTTCATCTATATCACAGTGCACACTGATGAGCAAAAACAGCAGTTGCAATCATACTACAAGTTGACAGAGGAGGATTTGGAGGAAATCTCCAAGGAATGGTCGGTGGACCTCCTCATCCCAGTAGACCCCGTGGAGATATCTGATATTAACAGTCCCGAAGCAGTGCATGATACACCTGGACCAAGAAAGACCAAGAAAAATGAAGAATATCAAGATGTAAGCAGTACCTCGGTGAAGATTGCTTCTATCTCACCTAAGCAAGGAGGTGATGGAGGAGAGATAGATGGTGCATAAGCTGAACAGAAGAAAGGCGATGTTACACCTTCTAAAGATGAGGAGGACTCCTCAAAGAAAAGGAAGGTTTCCCCACCAAAACCCTCATCCCGAAAGAAAATGAAAGCCAACAGGACCAAATTTGAGACTACCCTCACATCAGATGAATTTGATTTTATTTTAGTAGCCCTGAATGATGCTTCGCTGGAGATAGCAGAGAATCAAGAAGCTAAGCAAGTGGAGGTGTTCAATAGGATCAAGGTTGAACTTCAAGGAGTGAAGTAGGCACTACAATCCAGCCGCGTAGTTTCCACTGTGCCTCCGTCATTGGAAACACCGAAACTAGGTGATGAGCCAGCTCAACTACACCGTATCACTATGAAGTTGAAGCTCGCCTTCGATGAGCTCAGGAAGAAATAGAAAAATCCACCCAGGCTTTAGTGCAAGTATAGAAAGATCTTGAGGACCAACGCAGTACTGCAGAATGGGAAAAGCTTGCTTTGCAACTGAAATGGGATAAAGAAAAAACACAGTTGCAGCAAAGCAAGGGATAGTTGCTCGTAGAGCAACTCAAAGTTAAGGAAATGGTAAACAAAGAACTTCCCTCTGTGATAGTTATCGAAGTAAATATGGAAGAGTGAGTTCCACAGCAGGTGGCACATCTTGAAGAGGTAATCCAACAACTCCAACAACACATAGCAGACTTGGAGCTCTACACTGTGCCCGAGACCCCTAAAGATGTAAGAGACCTAAGGGAAGCAACTGTCTGCAGTGTAGTTGATAGATTAAAATATCTTGCCTTCGAGTGCAAGAATTTGAGTAACCACAACGCTCATACCTATTAAAACATCACTAAGAACACAGAGTTACAGGCATTGGAGTCGCAACTCCAGGAAGCGAAGCAACACGCAGACACACTTCAAGCATAGTTGAAGGCCCTATCGGTCATAGACATAATGAAAAGGTCTCACAAGCAACGCACAACCCAACAATAGATCCATATGATCCAAATAAAAGTGATGTAAATAACTCAATGGATCCAACCAATACAAGATAAGGAATGCTTGTTGTTTACAGAGGTCGAGAGCCAAGGAGCAGAGCTAGAACAGGTCATCATCACAGCAGAATAGTTCCTAGAAGGTCTAGTGAATCACACAGTGATCCAAGAGTTCACCAAATAGGAGGCCACAACAAAGAAGCGAGTCGAATCAGCTCGAGGCATTCGAGGTAGAACTAGGCAGACCAGAGTGACTTGGGATGAGTCACAAGTGAGTGTTGGGGGCATGTTGTCCCTTGACCAAGTTTTGGGAGTTTCCTGGTCATGTTGACCTATTTTGGGACTTCGACAGCCTGTCGAAGGAGGAGCACAAGATGAAAAGGAGATCATGGGATCTTAGCCCACTTTTGGATCAATTTTGGGTTTTTGGGAATATGTAACGGAAATGGGATGTCGTCACATGGTTTTACCCATGTTTAGGCCTATTTTGTATGTATAAATAGAAGGATATGAAATGTAAGAAGTAGTCGAATAGTATATCTATGTGATGTAGGCTAAGTGCCAAGAGTTGGATTTGTGTGATCAGGGCTTTGTGCATTCTATGTAAGACTTGCAGAGCTGAGTGTAAGTCCTTGTGCGAGACTATAGATGGCTTAGTGTTGTAACACAAGGAAGAAGGATCTAGTGAGCTGCGCAGATCTTTTGTTCTGTGCGGAGTAAGGGTTTTGATGGCTTTGTCCTTGTAATCGATTGACTGAAGACAATAAATAAGAATATTTGGTGGGCGTAGCCCCAGGGTGGGGGTCAACCACATAAATGTTGTGTTGTCTTGCTTTATGCTTGTCTTAATGTGTTTATGTCTTCTTTTGCTAAGTGCGTTGAGATGATTGGATATATTTGCTTATGCTTAGTGCTAATGATATGTGAGAATATTAGATATGATCCATATGAATGTGTTTAGTGCTTGATCTATTAGATCTGACCTATCTATTGATGCTAAGTGCTTAAGTACATTATAACAATGTGAATGCTGGGAAGCCCTGTTTTATCAGTGAAGTGATTAATAATTAGATATTATAGAACTAACGGTGCTAAGTGCTTTATTAAGTAGTACAATCACATATCTGTGTCCCAGCTAAGGTTGCAAACACCTGAGTCTTGCAGCCACCCCTGCCTCTACCTTGGGTGAGACTTCATCTACTTCGCAGGTGTTGTCAAAAGGGTTAGTAGTTAGGGCTTTGTTGGTGCGTTGTTGTAGTGTTGAACCTTGGGTCTGCCCCTGTGCCAACAACTAGTCCTCAACAACCAAGAAAAGAAAGCATATGGTGATAATATATAATGTTAACACATTAAATAGCATAATCCATCAACATTCATAACAAATACGCCCATGGAATAATAATTCAAATATTTTCAAGATACTAATTGGATGAGAAAAGAGTATTTCTATTAAAATGTAATCATCATAAGTGAATGAATTACGAACTTCCATGTCGGCGTAGTTCAAAACCGAGAAACTAAGTTCCTTCCAGCTGGGCCTCCACCAATTCAATCTTCCACCAAAGGAAATATCATATAAGAGGGACAATGAGGTTCCCAATCATGTAGGGAAGAGCTTGGGGGTTGAACAATGTGTTCATACTTAAAAGGAAAAAGGGATGCAGACTCAATATGAACTGAATAATTTCTCCAGAGTAAATTTGCCCTCAAAGTTGAATTATTATCCTCCTTTCCATAGCTCGAATTTGGCCTATTTGTAGCCTTCAAGTGGAATTCAAGGGTCGAGATGAAACATTTCCATTATGTTTAAGGTCAAGGATCATGGATCTCGTGACGTGACATGGAAACCCGACACCATTTTTAATTTTAGGCACAAATCCTAATGCACGTAGGATGTGGTGGTGCAACGTGCATATATGCATGTTTTACTATAGGTAGAGCATGTATATGTGGAAAAATAATGTTTTTAGCTTAGGGATTTGCAAAAAGGGACTTCAAGTCTGCATAGGGAAATGGAAAAAGGCCCTCTGCACAAGTTTTCATAGGGTGAGGAAAATCTTTCTATAACACCTACCTCATTATGACTACCAGTGATGAGATTTCTGAAGCTGAATCAAATGATTATGTAAGGAGAATAAACCAATTAATCCATGTGCAACAATTTAGAGAACGAGTCTTCAACAACTCATAATTGCACCAAGATAAAATGAAAAGATCTTTTGATAGGTATATTACGGAAGATGATTTCAAGGTGGATGATTTGGTGTTGAAGTGGGACAGAAAGAATGAAGAAAGAGGAAAACATGGGAAGTTTGATAATCTTTGGTTGGGGCCATTCAAGATTGTTGCATACCATGGGAACAATGCATATTTGTTGCAAGAGCTTAATGGAGATCTCATTGGTGGAGGACCTGTCATTGATAGGTTTCTCAAACACTATCTTGTTTAAAAAAAAATCAATCTCTTCATGTCATTGTAAATAACCATTTTATTTTCAGATGAAGCATTTCAACTCAAATAATCAGCAGAAAATTGAAGCCCGAAGTGAAGGCCCTAATTTTATGTTGAATTTAGTCATAGTTGTGTCAAGAGAGTCTTGTAAATGAGTTTGTTTTGTCAGCTTAGATTCTTTCAATCAAATAAATCCCAATGGTCAGGCACTTGGTCTATTGTTTTTTGCTACCTCACTGGGAGGATAGCATCCCCATTGGAGTCAGCTATTAGCACCATGATTTTTGTAGTTAGAGTTAGAGGTTTGTCCAAAACAAATTCAAAGTCATGCCTTGATCTTGGAAAAAATCAAGACTTTCCTAGATGAGTCATAGTTAGTGTGTCAAAATTTATGAGGTCAGTGACCAAATAAAGAATGTTTTGAAATTATCAGGTAAAGGGTTTTTCCATAAGTTGGTTAAAAGGGTGTAAGGTTCATCATGTTTAAATTGCAAAGATCTAGTTTCCTAAGTCTCGAGTCATATCAAAAAGTGGAAATATTGTACCAAGGTCAAATCAAGTGGTTAGGATGAATGTCATGTCAAAAGATATTATGGGTCATCATTACCTAATCATGAAGTCAGAAAAGTGAATAATCATGTCACTCAATATCATTTGTACCATTGCACACTTCAAAGGAGTAGATGCTGCCCAAGTTCACTGCGCAAATATTTAACTTTCCTTAAAACATATTGTCGCTATGGATTTTTCATCCCGTTTCATAATTTCATTCCTTATCCATTCAAAGCATAAATATTGGTCACCCTTCATATTTCTATATCACCTTCAAGACTTGTGCGTCGTTCATAGATTTTCCAGTAAGCTCTGAATCCCTTTGCTACGTAAATATTGTGTGCTCCCAGTTGCTACGTAAATTTTCTACTCCACTTTTCATGTGCATCCTCCATTTCTCTAAATCATTGTTCAAGAGATTTCCTTGGATCCCATTGCAAATTAGATTCTGGAATGAGTTTATTTTTCACACAGTCAGCCTTCTTTATTCTAACCTAAATTATTATTACCTACTCCTACGCCAAGTTTTCCATTGTTGTTTCTACTGCGCTGAAGTTTTCCGTTGCGCCGAAGTTTTATATTGTTGTTTCTAATGCGCCAAAGTTTTATGTTGCGCCGAGTTTTCTGTTGTTGTTTCTGTTGTGCCGAAGTTTTTTGCTGCACCAAATATTTTCATTGTTGTTTCTACTGTACCGAAGTTTTCCTTTGTTGTTTCTACTGTGTCAAACTTTTCCTCTACGCCGAAGTTTTCTGTTGTTTTTTCTACTATGCCAAGTTTTCCGTTGTGCTGAATTTTTTGTCGTTGATTTGTTTGATGCGCAAAGTTTCATGTTGCTACCCTTTCCTGTGCACCATGCAAAAGTTACTATTCTCATTCGTTGCACAGAGAGGCTATTACAATCTATTGTCACGCACCTGAAATTGGCATATATCAGCATCATGACAACTCTTCAAAGTAAAATAAAGAATGAAAGAAGAGGGAAAGTTGTGAGGTTTGAACCATAGGATTTAAAGTTAGTAAAGGAAAATCCAGTGATCAGAGTGTCCTTTGAACAAGCCAAATGCATAAGATTATGTGAAAATATTCAAGGATATAATGTGAAGCTAACTAAGAAGTTCTCCCTTAACTTTACTGGTGTCCGTACAAATATTGCAGGGGTCACTTTTAAAGTATCAAAGGAAACCATATCAGTTGCGACAAAGATCCCTATGGAGGGAGAAAAAAAAATTGAAGGTATGCTATTAGATACTTCATGTTACATTGATTTCATCAAACCTGAATATATAAATCGAAAAATTGGAGCTAGCATTCCCAATGAGTATCTTCTGGAACCTTTTGAGAAACTTCTAAATACAATTTGGAAGTACTTCACCTATGAGGGAAGATTCGACAAGTTGCATCAATACAACATCAATCTTCTGAAGCATTCCATGGGGAGAATTCATTTAAACTTACATGTTTTCCTATGTAGAAGCTTGAGAAAGCTGGAAGAGTGTGTCCAAGCCAAACCTGACCAGCCAAAGAACAACCTATTCCATTTTTCCTTGATTAAAATGTTGGTGGTTGAGGAGCTCAGAAATTTAAACAGGGCCTGGAATTCCTTCATGATTTCAGCAAACATTCACATAGACCCTAAAGGCGATATTCTCTTATTCGTTGAGAAATCAACACTTCATAGCTCAAAGATAAGAAGAGGAGGTGTTGTTGAAGGGAGAAAAGGAAAAGAAAATGAAGATTCATCACTCAATCATCCACCATCCAAGAAAAGAATCAAACTAAGATTCACTGATGAAACTGAGAATATGCAAGCTCCCAGTAAACCGTGCACCAGGTCGTCTGCCAGGAGATTTCCCATGCCCACAATTTAGCTAGAGTTTGTTGAATGTGCAACCCAAGATATTTATGAAAAGCAAGTGGAACCAGGTGAAGAATATGTACATATCAAGGAGGTGAAATAGCAATTAAAGAAATCTCAACATGGTATAGCCCAATTCTATCAGGAAAACAAAGAATTGAGGAAGCAGTTAGAAAAAATAATTCCTGAAACACAAGCATCACAAATTAAAGAAGGTCAAAGATCTCCTACCTCCCCAAGAGGAGGAGAAAAGAATATAAAGTGGATGAAAAAGTAGTTGAGATAATCTCAAGATGAGATCATTAAACTCAAGGAGGAAAATAGAATATCAGAGGAAGGGATCATGGAACATTTCAAGAAATGCAGACCAACTATTGACGATGCATGTGGAGCTCTCTTTGATGCTCAATCAAAATTGAAAAGGAATGTGGATTTGTTGAGACAAGTGAGGAGTTTAAAGAGACAAAAAATTTCATTAAGAACGAAAAACGGGGTCTTACGATTGTAAGTGAGTTTGGACAAGGAAGCTACGGATAAACTAAATTTTCCCATCCTTTGTTTCCAACTAGATTCACACACAACATCATCATGAAGATCCATCATGTGAAATCGTTGCGCAGATTTCGCAACCAGCATTTGTGCAGCAGAAAATGGAATTTACTATGCAAAGGTGATAGTGTTGTCCAACGATACACATGATGATTCATCACAACCATATGGTTGAAATTTCCTTAATAATTTATGATTGTAAATAACATTTCGGATGGGTTATGATTTTCCAAATCGGTTTTCCTATTTTTTATAAATTTTGTGTTATGATTTTCCAAATCGGTTTTCCTATTTTTTATAAATTTTGTAGAGGTTGTTGTTATCTTTGAAAACAACTAGATCCATAACTCTAAAAGATAGTAGTTTGACTCCTAGAAGCTAAGTGTATAGCTTTTAGTTATATAGATATATATATATATGTTATATATATATATATATATATATATATATATATATATGGACTATTTTGATGTAAAAAAGGGTGTGTGGAAGAAGTATATACATTTTGGTCCTCAATGTAATTTTCTGAATCTAAAGAAATACAAATGCAGAACTCCTAAAATCCTTAAGAAAAAGATTCTAATGGTGGTGATATGAAGATTGTACTCTTATTTGTATGTATTCCCTCTATACTTATTTCATCTTCACTTTTCTTCTCTTTAAATTGGTAAATTAAAAGTCTAGAATTCATCTAATGGTGATCTAGACTTAACTGATTTAAACTATATCTATCTTCTCAGTTAAGGTCATAATTCATCCTTTGTGGTGCTCTGATCATGTTGTATGTTTCTTTATTATTTCACCCTACATGATCAAATTAAACATCGAATTTCATCACCTTATTTATCCTTTTTTCCTCCAAGGAGTTCTATCTACCGATCATTATTTTCTTTGTTTTCAAAGGTTGACTCCATAGCCCTAGAAGCACTATCTTTTGTCAGGAGACCTTGAAAAATTATTTTAAAATTCTAAATCTAGCCATCATTTTAAAGCAACATGTCTATCAGAGATCAAGTCTCAGAGAGAGCCCTCTCTATATTGGAAAGGCTAGTTTCCAGTCTTAAAGTTGGTTTGTAGGTTACCTTTGTGGATTTTTTCATCAGCCTAACAATTTACTCAGCGTTAACATTTTTGGCGCTATTGTCAGGGATGAAATTGAAAATTTTCCTTGGGAAATAATGACTAAAAGATTTAGATTTGATTCCTGGGGGTAATAGTGAATCATACACCTTTTTGGTTGAACTATTCTTACCTTGGTGACTTCATTTAATAAGATCAGTAGCATATTTTTGTTTGTTTTTGAGAAAACAAGAAATCATGGCTCCTAAGAGAATTCACACTAGAAGGAACCCTAATCCAAAACCTATAGCATCTATGTCTGATCCTGATAAACTCTTGCACAAAAGAAAATAAAATATAGTCAAATCATTTTCTTTCCTGGACAAAAATCTATCTTTACCCAAAGAGGGTTTAAAAAGTATCGATGACCCTGACTTTGATTTAAAATTTGAACAAACCTTGTTCAGATCTAGATCAGAATCTAAGTTAAGTGAAATTATCCTTAATGAGAAGAAATTTCAGTATTTCATTCCCACTGTCCTCATTCAGACTGTCCCCACTCAAACTGTTCAGATAGCCCAAAATCCTCCAAGAGTCATGGTAGCCAGATTTTCTCCTCTTGCCTTGCCTTCCCAGTTGCATGATTTACCCCAAAATTATAATCAGAGAATCAAATATTTCGATGTTGAAGAAAATTTATCAGCCCAAAGAGACTTAGATTGGTTCAATGATTTTTTTGACCTAGAGGAGGTAGATAATGAGGATGCAAAACTTAGGATGTTCGCACAAAGTCTTTCAGGAGAAGTCAGAAAATGGTTTAAAGCTCTTCCTGCAGCAAGTATCCCTAATTTTGTAGCTTTTGAAACACTTTTCTTGCAAGGTGGGGTGATTAAACGAATCCTCTTCAGTTGCTAACTCAGTACAATAACATAAAAATATCACCAAATGAAACAATACAAGATTTTTCAACCAAATTTATGAAAGTTTATAATTCAATTCCTACAGAAGTAAAACCTCCTCCTGGAGCTGCACAACTTCGATATGTTGATTCTTTTGACAGTGGATTTGCCTTTTTGTTAAGAGAAATGAGATCCAATACATTAGATGATATGAGGAGTGATGAAATTGAAGTAGAGGTAATTCTAATGGCATTAGGGAAGATCAAACATAATCCTGTTAGAGATGTGGAGAAGGTCCAAGGAGAAGCACAACCCTTAACTTCTCAATCATCAGATGAGAAATTTGATTTGATAATAAAAGCTATGGAAAGATTCATGGAAAGAATGTCCTTGGAGAATAAGCCTGCCACCAGGGATCAAACTGATTTTCAGCCCATAAATCAAAATTTTAGGAGAGCTTCATTTCCACAGATCATGCAAAGAGACCAAATAAATAATGGTGATCAACAAATAAAACCTCCTTTCCAAAAAAACTATGTAAATGAATATTGTTATCAAACAATTGAAGACAATATGCATTGTTGTGATGATACATAAACAAATGTGTTCTTAACTAAAGAAGAACGTGATCAATTTATGGATGCAAAAGATAAGTTTATGCAGGATAATGATGATATGTTTTCATTGGAAACATAAGAGTTTAAGAAAGGACATCAAAATGCTATTATGCCGCTTCAGAAACAGTATAATCTCATAAGCAAAAATTTGCCTGCGAATCCTCCAAAGGAAAATCCTACAAGGGAACTTCATATAAATACACCTTCTTCAAGCCAACCTAAGAAAGATAATTCAGCAAAGGATGCAATGGAGAAAGGAAAATCCAAATAAGAACCTCCAAATAAAATACATGATGCAAGAAAGGAAGAATTCATCAAAGAGGTAGAAAAAGGCCCATCTCCTTTTAATTTTGAAAGTGAAATGGCTAAAATCAAAATTTATGTTCCATTTAATGAGCTGATCAAGAATGGAGAATATAGAAATCAAATATTTAAAATGCTTAAAATGGAAGAATCCCCTTACACTTTTAATGTACAAGATGATCACCCTACCACTTGTTTGGCCCACACATGGAGGAGAGTGGCGATGTTGATGATGTTCCTCCTTTCTATGTTAGTCTTAAAATTCATGCCATGACCTTACATAATGCCATGTTAGATTCAGGAGCATCACATAATATGATGCCCAAGGTGGTCATGGATGAGTTGGGCCTAGATATTACAAGACCTTATAAAGATATTTTCTCTTTTGACACAAGGAAGGTAAATTATTGGGTTTAATCAAATATCTGGTTGTATCATTGTCTCAAATCCCATCAAAAAATATGATCATGGATGTGGTGGTTGATGACATCCCTTCAAAATTTGGCATGTTGTTATCTAGATCTTGGGCTGCAAATTTGAAAGGAACTTTGCAAATGGATATGTCATATGCTACTATCACTGTTTTTTTCCAAGAAAGGAGGTTGTATAGAGAAGTGTTGCTCAAGTACATGGTGAGTAGAAAAACTCAACCAAACAATCACCCCATTTACTCTATTGATATTAAGGTTGATTCCACTATTTTCTATAATGACTTGAGTTTTGAAGAGGAGGATCCAATGACTGTCATGTCCATCAAAGACAAAATTGATCATCAAACAGAGGAAATTACAAATCAGCAAAATAGTCCAGAGGATGAGATGTGGAATATGAGCTTTGATGGAGCTGCTAGCAGGGATGGAGTAGGAGCTGGTGTGTGTATTAACCCTCCCAGCATAGGTACAAAACTCTGTTCTTACAAGCTTGTTTTTTATTGTACCAATAATATGGCTGAATATGAGGCATTGATTTTGGGCTTGAATACTTTAAAAGAATTGGGTGCTAGAAGGATAGTTGTACATGGATATTATGAGCTTGTTGTTAATCATGTAAAGGGTATATATTAGTCCAAGAATCCTAGATTGACGGAATATAGGAATTTAGTACTTGATAGTTTTGAAGAGTTATTAGAATTTAATTTGTTAGTGATTCCTAGGGGGGGGGGAATAAAATTGCAGATGATTTAGCTACTTCATCTTCGGTTTTCAAAATTCCATTTTTTCCTAACAAAAAGTATGAAATTGAAGTCAAGCATAGGCCAGTAGTACCTGATAACATTAAATATTGGAAAATATTTGAAGATGAAAAAAGGTAGAAAGATTCCTTCAGATGAGTGATGAATTTGCTAGTTCAAATATTGATTATGAGTGTTTTTGTGAATAGAATGAAGATACAGTTGTGGTCAACAATGATGACCTTTTTCAGAATCAGATTGCTAGAAGAGATATAGTGCAGCTCAAAAATAACATTATTCCCAAATTCTTGGTCCCATTGGAAAAGTTTTTGACAACAACGATGTAGCCAGAAATCCTAAAATCACTGCAAATGATGAGGACATAGAATATTGAAACATTGGGACTCGGAAGGATCCCAAGATCATCAAACTATCCAAAACACTCAGTCCATAAATTAAATAGAGGTGTATCATCCTAATGAAGGATTTCCCTGATGTCTTTGCATAGAGTTATTAATATTTACAGGTCTATGATACTAAGGTAATTCAACATGTAATTCCAATCAAGGATGATCATAAAACCTTCAAGAAAAAATTGAGAAGAATAAACCCTCTATTGTTTACATTGATTGAAAAGGAGGTAAGGAAGTTGTTTTATGCCAAAATTATAGTGTCCTTAAGATTTTCCAAGTGGGTGGCTAACCTAGTGCCTGTCAGGAAGAAAAGTGGTGAGATTAGTTTATATGTAGATTTTCGGAATCTAAATAGGGTACCTCTTAAAGAAAATTATCCACTTCCTAAGATGGATTATATCCTGTATAAGGTGGTTGGATCTCAGAAGATATCAATGCTTGATTTTTTCTCTGGATACAACCAGATTATGGTGCATCCTGATGACCAAGAGAAGACAACTTTTACAACACCTTGGGGCACTTTCATGTATGCAAAAATGCCTTTTGGGATTATGAATGCAGGAGGAAAATTCCAAAGGGCCATGGATATATCCTTTGCCAATGAAAAATATAAGTTTATTGTTATTTACTTAGATCATATCATTGTATTTTGATATTGTGATGATCAACATCTCAAACATCTAAGAAGGGTTTTCCAGAAAAATAGAAAGTTTGGCATCTCATTGAATCCAAAAAAGTCAAATTTTGGAATACAATAAGGAAAATTACTTGGACACATCATTTCAAAGGAAGGGATAAATATAGACCCCAGAATATTGGAAGCAATTCTAAATATTGGCACACCCTGGAATAAGAAGGAGGTACAGTCTTTCCTAGGAAAAGTAAATTTTTTGAGAAGGTTTATTCCAAACTTGGCTGAAATCATAGAGTATATCACAAATATTCTCAAGAAATGCAATGAAATAAAATGGAATCATGAAGCTAGGAAGTATTTTGAATAAGTGGCACTGACCAAAGATCTAGTGTTGGCCAACCCGAACTTTGCAAAAGATTTTATCTTGTTTTATTTTTCTTCAGAACACACCATTGCTGGTGTTTTGTTGCAAAAAGATGAACAGGATTTTGAAAGGCCCATAGCCTATTATAGAAGGACATTGAGAGACTCCCCACTAAGGTATGACATGATGGAAAAATAGGCATATTCCTTGGTGAAGGCCCTTAAATAATTTAAAACTTATATCTTGCATTCCCATCTCATTGCTTATGTGCCTAGCAATTTTGTAAAAGATATTTTGACTCGGCCTGATCCTGAAGGGAGAAGGGGAATATGGATTGCAATGATGTTGGAACAGGACCTCGATATCAAACCTGGAAAGATGATTAAAGGTCAGTGGCTTGCAAAGTTTATGGCGTAGTCCAATTGTGATGTCTTTGGAATCAATTTCAATGTTGACTTATCAGCAAATTAAGAAGAGGAAACAGCCCCACGAGTATCCCAAAAATTCCTTGATTCTCTTTGGTATGATGATATTATTTATGCACTAAGAAATTTACAAGCTCCTCCTGAGTTAAGAAAAAACAAAGCCATATTTTTGAAGTTGAAAGAAACAAAGTTTGCATTCCGGATCATTCTTTGTATTGGAAAGATCCAGGTCGGATGATCCATATTTATTTTTGGCATGAAATGAGAGCGGAGATATAATAAAGAAATGCAAAGAGATATCACAAATATCCAATAATATAACAAAAATATATCAGAGATGCAACCATAAACACAGATATACGGTAATACATGATTTCTATTAATGAAAGAAATGTACAGAGACTGTAAAAATACAGAGTGAAAAACTCGCTAGAATGGTGGAAGCTTACCACAGAGAAGAGATGTGACGGCTACTCGCATTTGCAAGAAGATGATTACAATGAGGCTCGGAAGGCATTTTTACAATAAATAGGAATGCCAAAAACCCTAGACATCCAAAAACCTAACCCTAGGAGATGAAGCGCCAAAAGTCATGTGGGCCCCGTTTGGGTAAGTTAGTACATCAACTTCTCGGGGTCGTAACTTTTGCATATGATCTTTGTTTTAGACGTATGATAGCCCATTGGAAAGGTATCTTTGAGGAGATTCATTTTGGGGGCTCAATCATGCCTTTGGATATCACTGAGAATATTGACCCCGAAAAACCTTCATTTAGGCTCTCAAAATGGCCCCAGAGGTTAAAAACTGCTAAAAATAGTAAATTGCCAAAATTGCCAGAAAACTATTTTGAGCCAATTGGAAAAGGTGGGTGACCACCGATATCCACCTAGATCATGGGATATTGATAAATTGTTTGGTGGAGGAATAAGTGGAAAAATCTATTAAAGAGTTTCACAAAGGTGACTGTGGGGGGCATCATTATTGGAATACCACTGCACAAAAAATATTGGTGGCACAGTTCTATTGGCCTAGCATTTTTTCTGATGTATACAATGAAGTTTCCAGCTGCCATGAATGCAATATTTTTAATGGAAAAATAAATTTGTAGCCTTTACCTTTAAACAATATCTCTGTTGAAGCACCATCCATGCAATGGGGCCTTTATTTTATAGGAGAAATTCATCTGCCATCCTCAACTTAGCATAGGTGGATACTGACAGCCACAGACTAATTCACCAAATGGATTGGAGCAGTCCCCACAAGGAAAGCTATTGATACCATTATCATTCAATTTTTAGAAAGTAATATTTTTTCAAGATCTGGTTGTCCAGACAAGATTATTACTAACAATGTAGCAGCATTCAAGTCTAAGAAAATGGAGAAATTTTGCAGTGACTATAATATAACTCTTGGACATTCCACAGATTATTACCCACATGGTAATGGGTTGGTTGAATCATCCAACAAATTCTTGACTAGGATTATTCAAAAGCTTTTGCAGGAAAACAAGAAATCTTTGCACAAAAATCTCATCTATGTGTTATGGATGATAGGATTACCACTAAAAGAACTATTTCTACATTGCCTTTTCATATTGTATATGGTATAGAGGCATTTTTGCCTACCTCATTAGGACTTCCAGTGATGAGATTTATGCAAGAGAAGGAAGTTGAATCAAATGATTCTCTAAGGAGAATAAACCAATTAATCCATGTGCACCAAATGAGGTAATAGGTCTTCAACAACTCACAATTGTACCAAGATAAAATGAAAAGAACTTTTGACAGGTATACTAAGGAAGATGATTTCAAGGTGGGTTATTTGGTACTAAAATGGGACGCAAGGAATGAAGACAGAGGGAAACATGGGAAGTTTGATCATCTTTGACTGGGGCCATTTAATATTATTGCATACCATGGGAACAATGCCTATCAGGGATGATTTTAAGGATGGAAATTTATTTTAAAATGTAGAAACCTTGGCGAATCTTACTAATCCTTCATATGCCAACTATAAATGTTTGGCGATATTTTTATAAAAAAATTCAAATTTCTAAGGATTTTATATAGTTTGTATAAATTTTTGGCAATTTTTAAGGTAAAATAATTTTATCCTATAGAATTTGGGCGAATCATTTTTAGAATAGCGAATATTTTTTTGGGAAAAACCATGGAAAAATAGCCCATGAGCGAAATTTAGCCCCTAAAATCATCCCTGATGCCTATTTGTTGCTAGAGCTTAATGGAGATCTCATTAGTGGAGGACCTATGAATGGCAGGTTTCTCAAACACTATCTTCTTCTTTTTTTAAATCATTCTCTTCATGTCATTGTAAATAACCATTTTATTTTCAGATGAAGAATTTCAACTCAAATAATTAGTAGAAAATTGAAGCCCGAAGTGAAGGCCCTAGTTTTATGCTGAGTTTAGTCATAGTTGTGTCAAGAGAGTCTTGTAAATGAGTTTTTTTGTCAATTTGGAGTCTTTGAGTCAAATAAAGCCCAATGGATAGGCACTTGGTCTATTTTTATTTGCTACCTCATTGGGAGATAGCATCCCCATTGGAGCCAGTTGTTAGCACCATGATTTTTGTAGTTAGAGTTAGAGGTTTGTCCAAAACAAATTTAGAGTCATGCCTTGATATTGGAAAAAATAAAGACTTTCCTAGATGAGTCATAGTTAGTGTGTTAAAGTTTATCAGGTCAGTGACCAAATAAAGAATGGTTTGAAATTTTCAAGTAAAGGGTTTGTCCATAAGTTGGTTAAAAGGGTGTAAGGTTTTTTATGTTTAAATTGTAAAGGTCTACTTTGAAGGGTCAAGTCGAAACGTTTCCAGTATGTGGAAGGTCAAGGATCATCGATCTCGTGACGTGACATGGAAACCCGACACCATTTTTAATTTTAGGCACAAATCCTGATGTATGCGGGATGTAGTGGTGCAACCTGCGTATACGCATGTTTTACTATATGTAGAGCATGTATATGTGGAAAAATAATGTTTTTTGCTCTGGGATTTGCAAAAAGGGACTTCAAGTCTGCATAGGGAAATGGAAAAATGCCCTATGCGCAAGTTTGCATAGGGTGAGGCAAATCTTTCTATAACACCTACCTCATTACGACTGCCAGTGATGAGATTTTTGAAGCTGAATCAAATGATGCTCTAAGAAAAATAAACCAATTAATCCATGTGCATCAAATGAGAGAACGGGTCTTCAACAACTCACAATTGCACCAAGATAAAATGAAAAGATCTTTTGACAGGTATATTAAGGAATATGATTTCAAGGTGGATGATTTGGTATTGAAGTGGGACACAAGGAATGAAGATAGAGGGAAACATGGGAAGTTTGATCATATTTGGTTGGGGTCATTCAAGATTGTTGCATACCATGGGAACAATGCATATTTGTTGTAAGAGCTTAATGGAGATCTCATTGGTGGAGGACCTGTCAATGGTAGGTTTCTCAAACACTATCTTGTTTAAAAAAAAATCAATCTCTTCATGTCATTGTAAATAACCATTTTATTTTCAGATGAAGCATTTCAACTCAAATAATCAGCAAAAAATTGAAGCCCAAAGTGAAGGCCCTAATTTTATGTTGAGTTTAGTCATAGTTGTGTCAAGAGAGTCTTGTAAATGAGTTTGTTTTGTCAGTTTAGAGTCGTTGAGTCAAATAAATCCCAATGGTCAGGCACTTGGTCTATTGTTCTTTGCTACCTCACTAGGAGGATAGCATCCCCATTGGAGTCATCTATTAGCACCATGATTTTTGTAGTTAGAGTTAGAGGTTTGTCCAAAAAAAAATTAGAGTCATGCCTTGATATTGGAAAAAATCAAGACTTTCCTAGATGAGTCATAATTAGTGTGTCAAATTTTATCAGGTCAATGACCAACTAAAGAATGGTTTGAAATTTTCAAGTAAAGGGTTTGTCCATAATTCAGTTAAAAGGGTGTAAGGTTCGTTATGTTTAAATTGTAAAGGTCTACTTTCCTAAGTCTCGAGTCATGTCGAAAAGTGGAAGTTATGTACCAAGGTCAAATCAAGTGGTTAGGATGAATGTCATGTCAAAAGATATTATGGGTCATCATTACCTAATCATGAAGTCATAAAAGTGAATAATCATGGCACTCCATATCATTTATACCATTGGACACTTCAAAGGAGTACACGTTCTGCAAGTTCACTGTGCAAATCTTTAACTTGCCTTAAAAAATATTGTCGCTATGGATTTTCCATCCCATTTCATAATTTCATTCCTTATCCATTCAAAGCATAAATATTGGTCACCCTTCATGTTTCTCTATCACCTTCAAGACTTGTGCATCGTTCATAGCCTTTCCAGTAAATACTGTGTGCTCCCAGTTGCTATGTAAATTTGCTACTTTGTTTTTGTTGCGCATACTCCATTTCTTTAAATCATTGTTCAAGACCTTTCCTTGGATCCCATTGCAAATTAGCTTCTGGAACGAGTTTATTTTTCACATAGTCAGCCTTTTTTATTTTGAGCTAAATTGTTATTACCTACTCCTGCGCCAATTTTTTCGTTGTTGTTTCTACTGCGCTGAATATTTCCGTTGCGCTGAAATTTTCCATTGTTGTTTCTTCTACGCCGATGTTTTCTGTTGCGCCGAAGTTTTTCGTTGTTGTTTTTACTATGTCGAATTTTTCTGTTGCGCCAAATTTTTCTGTTGTTGTTTCTACTGTGCCAAATTTTTCCGTTGTGTCGAAGTTTTCCGTTGTTGTTTCTACTGTGCCAAATTTTTCTGTTGTTATTTCTACTGCATCAAGTTTTTTCATTGCGTTGAATTTTCTATCGCTGATTTGTTTGCTGCACAAAGTTTCCTTTTTCTACCTTTTCGTGTGCATCGTGCAAAAGTTACTATTCTCATTCACTTCATAGAGAAGCTATTACAATCTATTTTCGTGCACCTAAAATTGACATATATCAGCATCATGACAACTCTTCAAAGTAAAAGAAAGAATGCAAGAAGCAGGAAAGTCATGAGGTTTGAACCATGGGATTTAAAGTTAGAAAACATAGATCTGGTGATCAAAGTGTCCTTTGAACAAGCTGGATGCATAAGATTTTGTGAAAAGATTCAAGGATATAATGCGCAACTAACTAAGAATTTTACCCTTAACTTTACTGGTGTCAGTACAACTATTGTAGGGATCACTTTTCAAGTATCAAAGGAAACCATATCAGTTGGGATGGAGATCCCTATGTAGGGAAAAAAATGGTTTAAAGGTGTGCCATTAGATACTTCATGTTATATTGATTTCCTCAAACCTAAATATAGAAATCGGAAAATTGGAGCTAGCATTCCCAGTGAGTATCTTTTGGAACCTTTTGAGAAACATCTGAAGATAATCTGGAAGTACTTCACCTGTGAGGGAATATTTGACAAGGTGCATCAATACCACATCAAGATTCTGATGCATTCCACGAGGAGAAGTCCTTTAAACTTACCTTTTTTCCTATGTAGAAGCCTGGCAAAGATGGCAGACGATTTCCAAGCCAAAGTTGACTAGCCATAGAACAACCTATTCCATTTTTCCTTGATTAAGACATTGGTGGTTGAGGAGATCAGGAATTTAAATATATACTAGCATTCCTTCCCGATTTCAGCAAGCATTCCCATAGAACCTAAAGGAGATATTCCCTTATTCGCTAAGAAATCAACACTTCATAGTTCAGAGGTAAGAAGAGGAGGTGTTGCTAAAGTGATAAAAGGAAAAGAAATTAATGATTCATCACTTAGTCAGCCACCATCCAAGAAAAGAAGAAAACTAATATTCATTGATGAAACTTAGGAGACGCAAGATCCCAATAAATCACACACCAGGTCCTCTACCAGGAGATTTCTTATACCTACAATTTAGCTAGATTTTTTTGAATGTGCAACCTAGGATATTGATGAAAGGAAAGTGGAACAAGGTGAATAAGATGTACATATCAAGGAAATGAAACAGCAATTAAAAGAATCTCAACATGTTATAGCCCAATTCTATCAGAAAAATAAAGAATTGAGGAGGCAGCTAGCAAAAAGAATTCCTGAAACACAAGCATCATAGAGTAAAGAAGGTCAGTGATCTCCTACCTCACCAATAGGTGGAGAAAAGAATACAAATTGGCAGATAAAGCAGTTGAGAGAAGCTCAATATGAGATCATTAAACTCAAGGAAGAAAACAGAATATCAGAGGAAGGGATCATAGAACATTTCAAGAAATGCATACCAGCTATTGACAATGCATGTGCAGCTCTCTCGGACACTCAAAAAAAATTGAAAAGGAATGTGGCTTTGTTGAGACATGTGAGAAGTTTAAAGAGACAAAAAATTTCATTAAGAAGGGAAAACAGGGCCTTACGACTACAAGCGACTTTGGACAAGGAAGTTGTGGACAAACTAAATGATCCCATATTATTTCCTGAACTTTATCCTCATTCCAAGTTGACTCACGTATCTATGCATCCTTGAGTTACCACCCATACACCAGCTTCTTAATTTGGCTTCCAAAATTCATATAGATCTGTAGTCACCATATTGTAATTCCCTTTCTTCTCTTCTCACTTCACCAATAAGTCTAGGAAATCCTTTGTGACATGATATGTGTTGTGGAAATACCCACAAAGTGCATGTGGCCTGGTACATAATCGCGACAAGTGGTCTACTTCACCACAGTTAAAAAAATTAGGTGGTCTTCCTCCACCACCATGGTATCCACTTCCTCTTCCTCATCCATATCCTCCCCTCTATCCTCCTTGGTATCCTCCTTTGTCAGATCCCCTAAGGTATCCACCCTTTTGTTCTTCCTCGAACTGGAAAGCATCTCGAGTGTGCTTATGCATCAACTGCAATGACTGACAGTTGTTCACATCATGTCCCATGTATTTTCAAAACTTGCAAAATGGAGTATGCAAAGTATTTTGATACTTATACAGATTTGGGCAACAGGTGGGTATATGGCTTGATTGTCTACAAATCTAACACCATTCAGTCAGTGGTCCGCTTGGAAACAAATTTGTCATGCCCATCTCCATGTAACTCGCCAGTGTAGGGAACTCATTCCTATGATGACCTTATGTGTGGCACGTAGTACACCACACATTATCATGCACCACCTTATCTTTATTCATGTCTTGCAGTTTCATAGTGAGGTTTGTGAGATGTGTTTGTACCTACAGCATCCCCCTTGATGTTTCTCCACCTCATGGTGTAGCTTCTAGGTGCATCACAATTTCCACGGCCTCCACCTAGGTCTTCACTTTTTGTTGGGTGAGCCAGACATGAATATGGGGTAGGAGTCCTACAATAAACCATTCTTGGTTTTGGATATCTTGTGTTATGACCCAATGCCTTAAAAATGATAACAAATCAATAAAATTCAGTCCACTTTGATGGGGAAACCTCCTTTACAATATATAAACTTTAGAACACCATATGGGATGAGATAATATGATCCTAATACTAGATATCCCTTATATATATAGGATACAATTGGCTACAATTATAATGAAAGGGTGCAAAGAAGGGTTCTAGCCAACCTACTAGAAATGTAATAATTCAATATCTAGGGCATAATAAGGGGTTTTATACATATCATGGGGATTTGTCTAGGGATTAACATGTTTGTCCCCTTCAAACAAGTGTTTTCCTCAACACTTGTTTAACCATGGATGCTTTTGCATGAAGAACTCATCTTCCCATGTCGCCTCTTCCACTAGTAGGTTCTTCCATTTGACGAGGTACTATGTAATTGCACAATTTCTCAGTTGCTTAATTCTTGTTTCAAGGATTGTTTCTGTCTCTAGTATGATTTTCCCTTCTTCATTTAGCTTTGGTAAAAAAAAATTGACCAGGATATTGTTGTCGATGAGCTTCCTTAAGCATGAAACATGGAATATTGGATGTACACATGAAGATGGAGGCAACTCCAATTTGTAAGCCATACTTCCAATCCTTTGCAAAACCTTATAGGGGCATAATATTTGGGTGCTAGTTTATTGTCCTTATTTTTGTTGCTTGAGGGACATTTGTTTGTACAATTGTAGCCTTAGAAATACCCAATCCCCCACCACAAATTCCCTTTCCCTATGATGTTGATATGCTTGTTGTTCATCCTATTTTGTGGCATAACCAAGTTGTCCTTCAATAGTTTTAGGACCTCTTGTTGGTTCCCTATGTGAGCCTCCACTGCTTGAACCTTTGTATTCCCTTTCAAGGGTGTTGTCATGGATGGAGGATGATATCCATAAAGTTCCAGAAAAGGGGACATTTTTTATGAAGTATGGAAGGATGTGTTGTACCACCATTCTGCTAAGGGAAACCACTTGACCCATTGTGTTTGTTTATCGAATGCAAAGCAACGAATATATACTTCTAGAAATTTATACACAATCTTAGTTTTCCCATCAGATTGAGGGTGGTAATATGAACTATGAGCCAATTGAGTATCAAAATAGGAAAACAATTCAGTCCAAAATTTTCTTGAGAAAATTGGGTCTCTATCACTTACAATAATCTTGGGGACTCCATTTAGTTTTTGAATTGTTTCCATGAATATTTTTTCCACTGTGCTTGATTTAAGAGGATGAGAAAGAGAGAAAACATGGGCATACTTTGTTAGTCGATCCATTGCTAACATGATGACTGTTAAGCCCTAATATTGGTTCATTAACCCTTAATTGGGGCATATTAGATTAGTAATGTTATTTTATTTATGTCGGCTTGCTCATTAACCCTTAATTGGGGCATATTAGATTAGTAATGTTATTTTATTTAGGTCGTATT